>PVKC010037687.1:0-12917 GCA_004027635.1 Crocidura indochinensis
GTGTTGTATTAGCACCTAAACCCCACTGCTACCTCATTACCAGGAGCCCATGCCTCACTCTAAGGAGAGCAAACTTATAGCTTGCCTGAAAATAAAAATATTTCTCTTCACTTCTATGAGTTTGGGTCTCTCTTTCCTCTCCAATGAATATGAATTGAATTTATGACAATAAATGAGTAGCTATATAGCATAGAACACCAAGCTATAGATTGCATATATGAATAAAGGCTTCTCCTCAGACCCCCCCAAAATATATAGTCAGTGATGACTTACTTACGTTGTGGACCTATGCACATTTAAGGCAAGTATACATATATTTCTGGATGTTACAGTTAAAAGAAAAAAGTCATTCTTAAAAGGTTTTCTGTTCATCTATTCTCACTGTAGTTGCAGCCAACCAAGTATGAAAGCCTGAAAGTCTCCAAGATATTGCCTGAGTTTTCTAATCAATATCTAGAGTTTTGTACTCTACAAAGTAGAGTGAGAAGTATTCAAGCATCCTAAAATTTGATATTAAAAGAGTAATGATTTAATAACTTTCTTCTTCAAGTACCATCAGCAAGAAATTGCCCTGTTTTATGGGAACTCTTGATTTATGAATACTGCAGATTGCCTCAGCACAGTCAGTTTGCCTCATAATTTGTGGGAAAGAAACAAGATGAAAAAGAAATTTGAAGCTAAAAAAATGAGTCAAAAATGGCAATGAATCTTGTGCAATATTAATTGTAATGCAAAAGAGAGGAACTGTGGAATCTAGGGCACAGCTATTCAAATGTGCATAAAACTAGTATCCCAATCTCTGATGTATGATCATTGCATTTAGTCAATTAGTCTTAGTCTAATTTGCATTAGTCAAAGGAATCTGATGAGTAGTGAGTTTGTTTTGTTTTGCTTTGGGACCATATCCTGGAATGCTCAGGTGTTACTCTTCACTCTGCTTAGGAATTGCTCCTGGTGATGCTTGTGGGACCATATGGAAAGCTGTGGTTGGCTATGCAAATGCCCTACCCACTGTACTATATCTTCAGCCTGAGTAGTGAATTTTAAAATGAGAGTCTCAGAAATGATAAGCAAGAGAATATTATAACAATATAATAATTCCTATAAATGACCTAAGTATTGAATGTATTGATATGTCCTCTACCCACTTAAGATTTTATAGTACTGTTGGAGGAGAATGGAATGACAGAATAAAATAAATATAGATGGCATGTAAATAAAATAAAATATTGAAGAAGTGATAGTACTTGAGAAATGATAATGCTTGAAGCTAGGAGTAGGTCTCAGTGGTAAGTACATGCCTCCATTATGTCAGACACTGAGTTTGACCCCCACAGGAAAAAGAAGAAAAGAAGAATTAAGAGATTTGAAAAAGAAAGACTGAAACTCTACTCATAATCTTGTGTAACAGTATCATTTGCTAGTTAGAACATTGCCAGATTTTGGTTTGCTAGAAAAAAATACTTCATCTTGCTATAAAAATATGCTTTAATAAATATTAATATGATGTCTACATAGTGCTTATATTACCAAGAATATATAATTGCTTTTGTTACTAATAAATCAAGGTTAACAGTTAGACAGTTTGGGACAATTACTTAGATTTCTCATATTCCATTTTAAAAGTGAAGTTATTAAATCATAACCCATTTGTTATGCATTTATAAAGTACTGCAGTTTCAGTGACATACACTATATATATTTTAAGCAAAAGCTCTTGTTTTTCTATCAGTCTTTCTCAAGAATAGCATGGATGGTCAAGGTTCTAAAAAACTATGGACCTTCAAGTCATTTCTTCAGAACTTTGAGGTTAGAAGTTAAGGATCTGACCTGCTGATATACAAGGTCAGATTGACATAGTGAGTTAGAATTCTTCATGCTGCCTAATCCTGCCTTTCAACCCACTATGCATTCGCTTAATTGAAGATCTAAGTCTTTCTAAATCTTTCCACTCCATATGGTATCTTAGTTAACAATTAAATCATATATCTGTTTTATATCAAGCTAAAATGCTTACCTCCCAGTAGTTGCCATTGTAAACATCAGTCCCAGATTACCTCCTACCTAGACCATATTAAAAAGTATGTACATATGTGTATGTGTGTGAGAAAAGTACAGAGGAAGATACAATACAAAGGAAGAAGCAGCAAGAGAGGACAGTCACTTCTTCATACAACATCTACTGACATGGTCTATGCTCCTCATCTTCATTATAAAGACTTCTAGCAATAACCTAAAGATTCTATTCATTCATATGATTTAAAATCAACTCTGTAGCTCAGAATTAACTTGTTACTGAATGGGTTCCTCTTGTCTCGAAATACTCCTCCTTGGCCATGTGCATTTGGAGGGTAAATTCAGAATGGTAGCAATAATTAAGTAGTCTTCTGACTTAGTAACCAAAGACATCAATCACTTCCTCTTTTATTCATATTTTTGATTCAGTGACTTCTGGTTGGGAAGCTAGTATGTGATGAATTCTGTTGTTGAGCATTGGATTTAGAGCAATTAACTAGAAGATGCGGGCACTGCTGTGGTGAAATTATACCTTAAATGAATAGATACCAACTGATATATTACTATGTATGATAGCTAAAATTAAGGTAAAGAAGTTGGGTGCCTTAAACAAGACTAATAATAAAAAATAGGATTTATATTTTGAGTTCAAGAAATGTTTCTCTAGGGAAGAGAAAATGAATCTGAGACCAAAAAAAAAAAAAAAAACCCTGAGATAATCATTGTTACTGTGTCAATGACTAGATACTAGGACAAAATTAATTTTGAAAATTACAAAAACATATAGAATAATTTGTCCTTTTTCTCATGTTATACATTTCCATATCCTCCACTCCAAAATGCATTAAGTTCCACTTATTTTGAGGTAAATATATACACAAACAGGCATGTTCTGACCATAGGTAACTTCATCTCCTAGAGTGGGTTGAAATGTTAATGTAATCCCTGTGCTCAACTTTTCAAAAACATAACTCATATAGGCATGGCAGCCAAAGACAAATCATTCCCTTTATAAGTCTTTCCAGGAACCTTGCCCAGGATGGAAGTCAATCTTACTGGTTGTTCAAAATCTACCTTATTCATCTTGTTACAAATTCCATGTACATTTCCCCTCTTTTTCATCTTCATGTATTCATTTCTTCGTTGATTTATTTCACTTTCCATCCTGAATCTTGAGAACACCAAGCACTTTTGTGTAAATTAGGCTATATTCACTTCCAGGGAGAGGACTTGCATGATAGATTTCCTGGGTAATCTTGCCAAAGAGGAGCCCCCATCCCTTGGCCTTTCACCATCCCATTGCAGAAATCATGGGTTTCTCATTAACTGAGAGTTGGGTATATTTCTACGCTTCCTAGATACCCTCTCTCTGCCATACTTGTGATATTTTCCTTGTCTTCACAGTACTTCAAAGATGAGGTAAAATGATTTACCATTTTCATTTTCTCTCTCTTTGGATTAGCAAATCAAGAACATTGGTTTTGTCAACTTTTACATTTGTCCTTTTAAATAGGGCATCTGACCTTTTCAAATTTGGCTTTTTTTTTATCTGTAAAATGATGATATTAATGAATACTACTTCCAAAGAATTTCTATAAAGATTACATGAGATGATTCACATTAAGCACTTAGCAGACATTGCCTAGGACTTTGTAAGAATCCAATAAATCATGACTATTATTACTCTGGTCCCTGGAAAGCAACTGTCTGAGCCAAGAAAGTAGAATGAACAGCCAAAGCTTCATTTTCATTTATTTATACATCTTCTATTTCAATCCTCACTTACCAGCAAAAGTTCTCCATGTTTGAAATACAAATAAAGCAGAAGGAACCCAGTCATTGAGAGCTATGATTTTACTGTCATTCAATAATATAACAATTATTCTTGGTGTGCTCAAATTATAAATTCTTCTCTTCTATTGATCATTGCCTTCTAAAGAGAATTTTGTAGTCTATAACCTCTACTACTCATTAGAGTTGTCTTAGCACATTTGGGCTGTTGTAGCAAAAATAGGAAAACTGGGAAACTATTAACAACGGGAACGAATTTTTCACAATTTTGGTCTGGAAAATCCAAGACCAGTAGAAGTGATATCTATTGAGAATCTACTTCCTGGATCATAGTTATTGCTTGTGGTGAAGGGGAAAGGAGCTCCCAGGGACCTCTTTACAAGGGCACAAATCCCATTCATGGCCCAATTGTTTACTGAAGACTTTACTTCCTAATACTATCACATTGGGGATTTTATTTTAACATATCAATGGGGAAGAAGAGGACAGTAGTGGAAAGACCCAAAGATCAGTCTATTATAAGGATTTTAACTCATTTCTTTTTGTTTATTTGTTTGTTTTGTTTTTTTGCTTTTTGGTTTTTGGGGCCACACCTGGTGAAGCTCAGTGTTACTCCTGGCTATGCATTCAAAAATAGTTCCTGGCTTGGGGGACCGTATGGGATGCCGGGAGATTAAACCACAGTCCGTCTTCTAGCACCATTGCTCTGGCCCCTTATCTCAATTCTTGAAGGATAAATTTATTTTGAGAATGCAACTTTTATTTTTTCTATTTCGTTCTATTTGAGGATTATATACTCAGAATTTGAGTTTTTAGTGTTAGTTAATCTTCTAGAGCACTAGCTGCATCCAATTCTCATAGCATACAATTATCTCTTCCTTAAATACAGATTCCCACATCTGCCACGTCTTTTCCTTCTGATTCATTGGGGTGGGGTGGGAATCTAAACTATAAAAGAATTTTTTCCCATTGATTCCTCTAACTTCCCTTTTGCAATGAACTTCTCCAATTCTTTTATATTTGGGACATATATGTGGGGCAATCTTTTTTATTTATTTCTTCTGTACTCTGGAAAACTCAACTTCTAAGAAAGGCTTATCAAGTATGAATCTAGCATACTGCTTTTATCCCAATGATTCACTAGCAGATGGTCATAGGATTAAATTCCCTCAAAGACTCCCCGTGTAGCCTCTGATTTGGGGAATATGCTTCATTTCCTCCATATGGTCAATTTGCTTATGGTAAATTCAAACAATAATAACATTATCACTCTCTCCCTTTCTTTACTCTCTGTTCTTTATGACTATAGTCCATATTTGACTTTATAGATTTCCAAGTAGATACTTTCTTTCTGACACAATTATTTATTAGAAGGTAAAGTGTTGCATATGTAAACATTTCTAATCTTATCATGATCTGGAATTATTATGTATAAACATTTCTGATCCTACCCTGATCAGTGATTGGACCCTACCCTAGGGTGTAACCTGGCAGAATTGTTGTGTATGTAAACATTTCTTGGGATTAGTATGTTACTGACCCTACCCTGATCGGTGTCTGTGCCCTACCGTAGGGTGTGACCTGGCATTCTGCCTCTATCCTAGGGTGGTACCTGATTCTGAAGTATAAAACAAGGGTCTGTGGAAGGCAAGGGGCTTTTTTGTTGGAATTGATGCTGAGACTTCGGACCTCAGTTCTTTCCACCGAATAAAGCTGATATTTCCACAAGTCTGACTCTCCGTGAGCTGTTTACCCGTCGATTCACCTCAGAACCGCTGGTACTGGGTGGTACACACGTTCTCTGAGCTGGAGGGGAGAGAACTCGTCCTCCCTACCTACATCAGCGAACCTCTCCTGGGAACGGATTTCTACAGTAAAGGAAACCTAATTTAAAGTAGCTTAGACATGAAAAGGGAACTGTGGGGTCCTGGGTTCTGAACAAGGAGATATGACATGTCAGGCTTCTCTTAGGTTCTGAATAAGAAGGGACACCATTTTGTAAGGACCACATGTTTTAAGCCACATGTTAGACTTTCTCAAGCCTGTTTCCATTAATACTGCCCCAACCTACCTGGCCATATTAGGCAGCCTATCTGGAAATAACTCAAGAGGGCAGTAGGAAGGTATCCTAGACAACAATTAATCATTCTAAAGATCACCAGAAGCTATAACCTCCCTATATCGTCTCCCTATGCAATATGATTTGTGACCTTGGGCCTGGTCATCTTCTCTGGGAGATAGTCATGATGGGTCAGTATGGGGCTTGTGGCTGACAGAAACAAGTTTTGCTCAACTTTACTCCAATTGTGGGGTCTTGGTCTTTAACTCCAGACCCTAACAAAACTAAATGGCTTTTGTGAACAAATCACTGGAAGTATGCATAAAATTCTGCTTTCAATTACTGTAAGACCTCTGGGTTTCATCCTTTTCTCTTTCAATAGGGCTGAGATATTATCATGAATTTAGAGCCATGCTTCCTTTACAACAAAGACACTTCTCCCTCAGTTGTCAGAATTGCTGATCATTTTTAGGAACTGATTGGGCTCAAGAAAGTTACCTAGTTCATGTCAACTGTCTAGAAAAGGTCAGTGTACTATTATAAAGACTTGGTCTTGAGCCAAAGCAATAATAGCACACAGGTGTGAAATATTCCTTGCATGTTACCAAAATGGGTTCAACCCCTGGCATTCCTATATGGTCATATCATATCCCTGAGCACCACTAGGCATAATCTCTGATCACAGAGCCAGAAGTAATCCCTGGACACTGTCAAGAATGGCCCCCAAAACAAATTAAAAATTAAAAGAATAAAGATTTGGTCTTTTCAGCTATCTTATCTCAGAATGCTTCTGAAGTGTCATTTTCCTTTCAGAAGTCTCCAGGTGGCCAGCCAAGCACTTCTTTTTAAGATGACACTTCAACTCAATATATATCTATATCTATATCTATATCTATATCTATCTATCTATCTATCTATCTATCTATCTATCTATCTATCTATCTATCTATCTATATGTAGCCTCACCCCTGGGTACAGGTAACTTACCTGAGCCCTACCCATTCCTGGGCAGGGCTTTGGGAACCGGATATTATGTTTACTTTACCTGCAAGACCCCACCCATTTTCTGGGAGGGGTTTTGGAAGGATATATAGGTCTGTGGTCTCTGGCATTCGGCCCTTTTGCCTTTTCCCTTTTGCCTTTTGGATCTTTTGGATCCTGGCCAACATGTAGGTCAGAGGTGACAGGGATGAAAGATGTAGGGCTAGCTAAGATTAGCACGCTTAAATGGTAGGAGCTACATCTGATGGCTAGGGCTGAATAAAGATGTTATCTCTCATGAAGCCTGCCTGTGAGTGAGATTTCTACCTGCCGCTCTCATGAACCTCCAGACCTACCGGTTAGTGGGGGCTGGAGCCAAGTGGCCTGGGATGGCAGACAAAGGCCTTCATCTCCATCCAAGTCCATCATAAGGCATGTTTTGCTTCATATATATATACATACATATATATACATATATATATATATATATCTGAGCCAGCATGGCTATGGCTGCCAGCAATAGCACGGACCATGCCCACCGCCATTTCAAGGCCCACTGCATCCCAGCTGGCAGAGAAGCAGAGGTGATCCCCAGGCAGTCGGTCGCAAGACCACAGCCTCTGACTAGCGGTGCACACTCACTTAAACACAATATTTCCTATAGTTCAGTAGTTCAGTCTTTTTTCCTTTCCCCTCCATAAATAGTGAACACTCCTTTGATAGGGAGATAGGCTCATTGTAAAAGATTATATAATATATGATGCCCTGGATTTATGCTCTTGTTCACCAAAAGTTGATGAACCAATATTATAATAGCACTCATATAAAGAATCTGTCTGTCTCAGAAACTATTTTCCAGTGTCCTATCTTCATTAGCTCACCACTTTCTCATCATTGACATTTACTAAGAAAGGGATTCTTATTTGCAAACTCAATTTCAATAAATCCTGAAAAACTTTCTAATTGATCTCTACAAGTGTGATGAGTCCCAGGGGCCCTTGTAACAAGCAGAGAACTTTGCTAAAATCAGGGAACCCTGAGAAGTAAGTGTAACCATATAAGGCTTTCATAGAGACAATGTAAGCGTAAAATTTTAACCCTGTGAAATTGAGTCTAACTTATCTGAAGTTCCCATTATCAGTACATTCCGACCCACTCATGATGGGCCCTGTTATCTAGGTATTCCTGCCTGTTTAATGTATCTATGCCATATCTGTATGCATATGTGCAGAATTGTGCCTGCAAAATGTATTTAAGCTGGGCCTTGTGCTTCAATAAATGGAATGGAATTCCTTCTCCCATTCTTGTCTCTGTGTCTGTTATTTGTTCTGTGTGCACGCACTCCCATATTTTGACTGGTGTCCCAGTAGTAGGTCGGGGTACCTACAGGTGAAGACTATGGTATGGTATGGACTATGGTATGAATCCAGTGCTATCATACTAAACAATCTACTCTAAATGAGTTCTTGTGGTCTCAGGCTCAAATATGATCAGCATGTTTTTATGTAGGGATCACACTTACAGCAAAGTGCTGGGAGAATGAGACAAGGTTCTCAGCCATTAGTTTTGATTATACAAATTGTGGTAGGCAAACGATTCTCTTAATTAAGTTAGTTGGCTAACCCAGATATGGCTTTATAAAGACCCATCACCAATCCCTGAATAGTGTACCTTCGAAAGAGTCCCTTTTTTCCATCACTACTTTCTAATCTTTGACCCTATCCTTTGCAGAAAAAAGGAAGTTATATCCCTGATGTTGGTTATTACAAATAACCAATATTTCCCCCTTCCGTTCAGAGTAGTTTTCTATAAATATTTCTATATGGACTCACCTTTGGTCAAACCCATGAGTGCTTTTTGTTAATACATATCAATTAGTTATGACCTGAATAGCCTAAATATCAGTAATTTCATTGCTGGATTTTTTATGTTACTTATTATTATTATTATTATTATTATTATTACTAATACTATTATTACTACTATAGTGACCTACCCCTGCTGGTATGTATTTTTAAAACCTGAAAAAAGAAGTTAAATTCTCACTATTTGCATATGACATACTACTATTCTAGAAAACCCTAATGACTACAAAAATAGCTCCTAGAATCAAGGTATTTGTATAGTAATGTGGCATTAGAGGCAGGTTAGAGGGGGAAACAAGGAAATTGGAGTTGCTGGTGAAGGGTAGTGGACATTGGAAAAGGGTTTGTTTTTAAAGCAATTGGCAAATAAATTGATTTACCTGTAGGAAATGACTAGAAAACTGAGCTCAAAACTATAGTCAACACGACAAGTACACTGTCCAGATAGGCAGTGAGCTGGGGCTAATTAAAGTTTCAGGGCTGAATTGTGTTTCTGAGCATTCAGTATTTGAACATGCAGACTGCAAGACACTAACTTCTTTCTAAATTTAAGAGGATGTCAAAAACCTTCAGAGTTCAAGATTAGTGAAAAGTCTACATCCATGGAAAACAGTTTCTAGTTTTTCGTTATCATTTTACTCAGAGATATTTTTCTTTCGCAAACAACTTTATGTTTTCTACCCTTTTCTCAATGTCTCATTCTATACATGATATTAACTATGTACATTGTTAAGAGTCATTAAATTATGTTAATGTTAAATTTAATAGATATAAACTGTGAAATAATCAGAGGAGTATATCCTATCTTAGAAAATTGGTTATTTCTCCCCTGAGATTACCAAGAGAGTAGACTGAGAAATATAATGTAAAGAAAAAGACAATGATATCAAAGATTTTTGTTAGTTTGTGTTTGGGATACACCTGGAGGTACAATCCAGGTCAGCCACATGCTAAGCCTTACCTGCTGCACTGTTTCTCTAGCCCTGATATCTAAGTTTTAAAAACCTCTTATTACCTTCTGACTGAGCAATTTTTCATAAAAAATTAAAATATCTAATACCTCACATTTATAGAATTGTTTTCCTTTGTATGTATAAAGAAATTATATAAAGCACTTTCCATGTTTTATCACATTTTCACACAAACAATTCTATAATGGAGGAAGACCCCTTACTAAGTCCCATTTTACTTAAGAGAAATAAGTTACCCTAACAGCTCCAATTAATGGTCAGTATAGAAATTGAACATGATTTCAAAAAGAAGTCCCTGTCTTTCCTTAAAATTTTTTTAAATTTGTGTTACAATAGTGTTAGCATTTATACATTTGATGTACAAAGTTACTGAATCACCAAAGTGGCCAGATCACTCTTCCTGTGCCACTTTAGTTCATCTTTTCCTTCCAACATTCCACAACCTCCTCCTGACAAGAAGCTGCAGGAGTTTTCCCTGTTCAGAGACTATGGATATGGCTGACTCTACTGGGCCCTTTAAGCACAGCAGACTTCTTGAGGCTTTGCTCTGCTTGCTTCAGCCTGGAAACTTTGATCCTCTCTGGCATCCTTCCCTGAGGGCTTGCTTCTCCTGGGTGAGTCATCCCATCCACAAGGGGTGGAGCCAGAGAAGTGTGGCCACTTCGCTTTACTTCGAGGCCATGCACTCCATATAGCTGATGAATAGCACCACAACACTTACAAAAATCCACAATACAAGCTTGACAATGTGGAAACAACACAGACCAACATCAGGCATAGAGAATGAAGATGGCAATTCTGGTGACCTGAAAATGGTCAAGCACATAGTTAGTCTCTCAGAAATGGAGTTTAGAGAAGAAATATGGAGGATGTTCACAGAACTCAAAAAAAGCATAGATCGAGTTGAACAGAACACTTATAAGAATAGAGAGAATAGGAAGATAGAAATCAGGAAACTCCAAACAGAAATAACAGGTCAAATAACATGTCTAAAAATCTCAGTAGAAAAATTGAAAAACTTAATAAAAAGCCTCTCCAACAGAGTAACAGCAGCTGAGGATAGAATTAGTGAGATGGAAGATTGATATATAACAACTCCATACAGCAAAAAATATTGAAAAAAAAGGCTTAAAGTGAATGATCAGACAATGGAAAATTACTCAAAGAATTTGAACAGATGAAAATAGAAATCTTTGATAAATTCAACAGATATAACTTAAGAATCATTGAAGTCCCAGAGACTCAGGAAGAAAATTTCCATGGAAGAATCAACAGTCAAGAACATCATCACAGTGAAAATACCAGAGCTAAAGAATACATGTGACAGAAATTCTGCATGCCCAAAGAGTACCAGTTAAAAGAGACCCCAGGAAAAATAAGCCCAAGACACATCTTAGTCACAGTGATGAATCCCACAAATAGAGACAGAATACTGAAAGCAGTAAGATCAAAAAGGAAAATTGCATTCAGGGGAGCATCCTTGAGATTTACAGCAGACCTGTCACAAGAAACACTCAAGAACAGAAGGCTGTGGTGGGACATAGTGAAAAGCTCAATGAAATAAATGCTTCGCCTAGAATACTGCACCCAGCAAAACTTAATGTCAGGTTTGAAGGAAGTATACATGGATAAACAGATGAACAACAGCTCAGAAACTTTACAGACTCAAAACCAGCCTTAAAAGAAAAACTGAAAGGTCTACTTTAAGACATGACTTACCAATAGACACACTAAACTTCTACACAAAGATGGCACTAAATCCCATGACAATTATCTCTCTCAATGTCAATGGACTAAATGCACCTGGTAAGAGATACAGGGTGGCAAATGGATCAAACAACTGAATTTAACCTTCTGATGCCAATAGGAAACAATCCTAAATAGTCAGAACACACATAGACTCAAAATCAAAAGCTGGAGGAAAATCATCCAAGCAAACAACACCCTTAAAAAAGCTGGAGTAGCCATACTAATATCAGATGACAAAAACTTTATACTCAGAAAAGTTGGGACAAAGATGGATATTTTGTACAAATCAAGAAATATGTGCAGCAGGAAGAAATCATTCTCCTAAACATATATGCACCAATGAGGGACCAGCAAAGTATTTAATACAACTGTTGACAAATCTGAAAACGTATATCAATAATAACACAATTATTGTGGTATACCTCAACATAGCCCTTTTAACACTTGATAGGTCAACCAGATTGAAGTCCAACAAAAATATACTAGACCTGAAAAGAGAAATGGAAGAAAGAGGCCTAGTACATATATATAGGACACTCCATCCCCAGAAACCTGGATACACGTTCCTCTCCAATGTACATGGGTCATTCTCCAGGATAGACCACATGCTGGCATGTAAAACATACCTCCATAAAATCAAGAGGATAAAAACCTTGCAGAATACCTTCATTGACTGCAAGGCTCTGAAATTAGATGTGAACTACAAAGGAACGCAGAAGAAAATTTTAACACCTGGAAATTAAACAGCCTACTACTGAAATGAAATCAAAGAGGAAATGAAAACTTTCCTGGAAAAAAATGACAATGAATACACAAACTAACAGAGCCCATGGGACACTGCAAAGGTGGAAAGAGAGGAAAATTTATAGCTTTGCAAGCACACATCAGGAAGGAAGAAGGGGCATACCTGAATAGCTTAATGATGAAGCTTCTAGAATTAGAAAATAATCAACAAAAGGAAGCAAAAATAGAAAGACAGAAGGAAATAACAAAGGTAAGAGCAGAAGTCACTGAAGTGGAAACCCCCCCCCCAAAATTCCGAAAGATCAATGAAAGCAGAAGTTGGTTCTTTGAAAAAATAAACAAGATTGATAGACCATTGACAAAACTCACAAAATAAGGGAGAGAAACTTGATAACCGTAACAGAAATGGAAAGTGGGAGATCACTATGGATACTGCAGAGATTCAAAGGGTATTCAGAGACTACTTTGAGAAACTCTATGCCAGGAATTATGAGAACCTGGATGAAATGGATAAATTCCTGGACTCTTATAACCTTCCACATTTGGCTAAAGAGGATGCAGCAGATCTAAACACCCCCATCACTATTGAGTAAATTAAAACCATAATAAAAAAGTCTGCCCATATAAAAAAGGTCAGACCTGGATGGATTTTTGAATGAATTCTTTCAAACCTAAGAGGAACTACTATAAATCATGACCAAGCTCTTTCATGAAATTGAAAAAAACAAACAAACAAACAAA
>PVKC010037688.1:0-12925 GCA_004027635.1 Crocidura indochinensis
CCTTGCACATAAGTAGCAGATTTAGTTTTAATTCCTAACACAACATATGGTTCCCCAGATACCATCAAGAGTATTTTCTGAGCTCAGAACCTGAATATGATTGGATTTGGTTTACAAAAAATAATATATATATGAAGTTTATATCTTTTCTATTTGCTTTTGTATTCATTTTTCTTAGACTCAGAGGATATGAGGAACATAGTGGGTGCCAAGGATCAAATCTAGGTTAAGTGCATGTAGGCCAAGCACTGTACAATGCTCTGGTCATACAGTTTAAAAGGTACATATTAACCTGTTATAAAAATATATAGTGAGAAAGAAAGAACATATAAAGAAAATAAATTTATTTTGAATATTCTGGACACAATTTATTCTCTATATTTAATTCCATCTTTGAAGCTTAAATCCTCTCTAAGCTCTAAGCTCCACTAAATCTTAGAATATGTTTTAATTTAAAAATAATTTTAAGCCTAGTCCCTGAGTATGGCAAGATATTTTTTTCAGATATGCAGCTTTCAAAAAAAAATAGGTAAAGTGATCTGCTGTTTCTAAGGAAATTAATGTCATTCATACGGTGGGTATTTTATGTCTACGAATTTGATTGTCACATTGCTATAACTTTCGATCTTGAATAGAAGACCCTGGAAAACACACACTAATGCTAAAACAATCCTTCTAAATAAGCCACCAGGCACCTCACATAGAAACTAACACCCCTTCAGAGTGCAGCTCTACAAACAGTCTGGTGTTGTCAAATTGCAGGTAACCTGGCAAGGTTTACTCTACTCTAATGCTTTCACTGTCACAGAGGGAACCGTAAAAATAGCAGCTCTTAGTGCATTAGAGGAGACCTTTCTCCTTTCACAGAATAACATTTTACTTGAGACAGTGATCTAAGCATTGTCATTTACTCCCACTGATGTTTCTCCTCTATCACACATTTGTTCATATGCACCCATCTAAACAGTTAAAATCTATACATATTAACATTTTCCAGATAAAAATCTAAGAGATTTTTACTACAATTCTTTCTTTTCTTTGACAAAATATTGTAGTTTCCATTTCCAGGTTTGCTTTAGATATCATAAGAGAATGTGTTACGGGGTTAACCAATATTTGATTTTATTTTCTCAACTCTAGAAATTATCCTTCTTGATAGTAGAAAGCCTGTTAGAATATAGCCTTCAAGGTGTTAAAGAAATATCCTGCTCTTTGTACTGTACAAATAGGGAAAGATCAAAATATAGAATTATAAACAAATTAACTTTGACTAAAATCCTACATTTTATTCCTTTCTTATACATAATTGCAAAATTATACACATAGATGATTGCATATTGTTAAGAAGCATAAAAACCAGAAATATTTATATGACATTTATTGCATTTCATTAACAGCATTTATTATTAGAATTTCCTTTGATAAAAATTAAAAAAGAATTAGAAGAAAAAAGTATTAGGAGAAACTTGTCTGAAGAAATAAGTTTTATAATGGTATGTAATATTATTATATAATATGAAACTATAACACTGCATACTTTCTATTAGTAAAGCATTATGCAAATAAAATAATTAAAAGAAATAAAACAATAGCATGTTTGTTCATCACATAGAAAAAAGTGTGTGTATATATAGTACAGGAAAAGGATTAAATTTTGAATATGAATTTACAATTAGATAAAATATATGAAAGACACTACAGGCTATTAAAATAACTCAAAATATTGATTGTGGCAATCTTTTTATCTTCTTTCTTTCTGAGAACATTATTTTTTTTAATATTTCTTGTACTGAAACATTTGTTAAAATGTACCATTATCTGTATATATGAATATTCATTGTAGCACTATAATATCATCTCAAATTCTATATTTATTAGAAAATGGTAACTCACAGCAGATAGAGAAAGGTATTATTTAAAAAATAAGCAAGCCTCTGACATCATACCTTACTTACTTTGCCATGCTGTGATTGTGTATAAATCATCTCCTCATATCATGCATGCCTCATTGCTAAAATGTAACAAAATGGGCTCCACCAGCTCAAGTTTTAATTTAGCTTTCAATTGGAATAAAAATGTGAGAATAGCTTCCTTCTCTCTCCCTCCACTTCTTCCTCCTCCTTCCTCCTCATCCTCTTCTTCCCTTCTCTTCCTCCTCCTCTTCTTTTTCCTTTTCCTCCTCCACTTCCTCCTTTTCCTCCATTACCACCGCTACCTCCTCCTAGAGAAAAGAAAAAAAAATGTGAGAATAGATAAAATATCCTTGTGAATCTATTGTGCATAGTAAAGTAAGTTATGAAGTCATGTTTATTTTCATATTTAAAATCATTGTGGTTGATCTTTATACAGGAGTTTTAAATTTATATGAACATATTTTAGTAAAAATATTTTATTTTGTTAATATCTGAATTTATTTTATGTTATTATCTGAATGATAATATCACCTATATTTTATTCATATCTGAATAGTCATAATTATAATCACAATATAACATGCTAAATATAAAATTTTAAATTTGCAGGTGAAGAGATAGTACAGCAGATAAGGCACTTGCTTTGTGTGTGGTTACCCTAAACACAACCCTAATTTTTTTTTTTTTTTTTGGTTTTTGGGTCACACCAGGCAGTGCTCAGGGGTTACTCCTGGCTCCCTGCTCAGAAATTGCTCCTGGCAGGCATGGGGGACCAAATGGGGCACTGGGATTCAAACCGATGACCTTTTGCATGAAAGACAAATGCCTTACCTCCATGCTATCTCCCGGGCCCCACAGTCCTAATTTTGATCCCCTTAAGCACAGAAGCAAGAACAGCTTCTGAAAATCTCCAAGTGTGGCCTAATCCCTTTGCAAATTTAGGCATGTAGCACAGTAATTTTCATTAAAGATACATGATAAACAGATATTTTTCCTACTTATTGATATTATAATGACTACTAGTATATTTTAAAAGATTTACTGTTTATTTTTATTTATTACATCCATTTTATTTAATTATCGCCTATATCATTTATGAGCCAAAAAATGGATCCGAAATGATGCTCACTTTTTGTCCTGGATCAAGCAGTAGAAATTACAAATCATTTAATGACTCAAAACTTCTTACATCTAAAAACTAAACTCTTCACACTATTGTAGTGGTAAATATAGTTGCCTTTCTTAGGCTAAATTTTTCTCATCCTTAATTCTCAGGTGCTATTAGAAACTTAAACCAAAATTTAGAAGTAACAATCTACCTACCTGTTATCTAAGCAATGATATCAATCACAATGTTATAATAAGTGTGCTCATTGATTTCTACTCTAGCTATACATTTCTGCTATCATTCTAGAAATAAACATGTCAATCAATTTTGAGAATATTATTCAATAACCTAGAGTCAAATTTTTATGAATTTACCATAGTTTCAGACTAAAATTCAGAAATGATAACATTATTTTATACTGAATTATGTTGATGTTTTTTTCAAATATGAGCAGTTTAAAAAAAAAGTCAGAAGATAGGCCAGATAGTTGGTATTGCAGGTACAATGTTTAATTTGCATAGAACTGACCTGTGTTAGATCATCAGCCCTATTTATGGTTACCCACGAAAAATAATTCTTGACACTGAACATTACTAAGTGTGACTTATCCTCTATCTCCTCAAATATAAAACCACTTTAAAGGGGAATTAAAATATTAATGCAAATTTCTAAATTAATAATATGCTTTGGGGCTAAAGAGCACATAAAATATCAGTTCATTCAAAAGCATTCCTATATAAAATATTTAATAAATTAGAAAAATTTTAGGTTTATTTATTTATTTATTTTCCATTTTGGGACACACTAGGTGACGCTCAGAGGTTACTACTGGCTATGCACTCAGAAATTGCTCCTGCCTTGGGGACCATATGGGATGAAGGGGGATAGAATTGCTGTCTGTCCTAAGTTATCCCTGCAAGACAAACTCCCTTCTGCTTGCACCATTACTATGGCCCCTTAAGTTTATTTACTAAACTTGAAACTTTAAACATGTAATATGCCACTAGCCTAAAAGAAAAGAGAACAAAACCACAAAAAATATGTAGAAGATTATTATATCTTATTGATTTTCTATTGCTACCTTTAATTCTTGTAGACTAGAGTGTTTGTAACAACATTTACTATATAAATGTTTTCAATGTTTTAAAAACCATGATATACATTAATATAGAAAAATCCTAAATGCCTAAGATGACATTAAAGTTTTAAAACAGAAATGCATTGTTTCACTTTGATAACTTGATTCTATATTTAGACTTTTGCTATATAATAATAAACTCACTTTTGTGCTCAGAGTATATTTTTAGCAAAATTCAATTATAAAAATACATATTAATACACATATATGTTACTGTATATGGCTTGCTTCATTATTGTGTATAAAAAATTATGAGTAATACTAGGCGGCTGGGTTCGATTCTCAGATTTTCCTGGTGGGGAGAACTGAAAATATCCCCAAGGGATTCTTCAAAAGGCCCCCTGTGGACACCTTTTTCCCCTTCGTGGATGGTTGAGGAATTTCCAAAGAAGTGCTTGGCATTACATTTTCAGTGATTATTTGGCTTCTCTCCTTTGTAAATTTCAGGGGAAATTGTGGCCTTTATCAAATAATTTGGCTCAGAAATTCCAGCACCAAAGATTACTAAAACAATGTTTTTTTTTTCTCTTTTTCAAATACGGTATGTCCTTGAAGCTGCAGTTTCTGGTGGTCAAGGGCGAAGCCAGAGAGCAAACCCCTGGGTTATTGGCTCTTTCCTTTACTTGACCCCTAAAACAATGGAGTCCAGCCCAGGAAGATCAAGTTTCTAGATATTTCCTTTTTCCTCTCAGTCCTGACTTTGCATGTGAAGTAAGCTTGCAAAGAGTTGTCTTGGGTTGTGATCTCCTTTGTAACTTGGAGTTTTTGTTGGCACACCCATAGCTCAGTGTATATTGCTTTGTGATTGTGATTATTCTTCACCTGTGACTGGGTTACCCCTATAAAACCCCTTGTTTGGAAAATAAACTTGTCGCACTCCTGCCAGAAATGTGTTGACCACATATTCTCCGTGTGTGGTTTTATTGATTTCATATTTCTCCCTATGCCGGCCCTGGCAACCCACTCTTCCTGAAGTGGATTCACCAAAATTGCACTGGCACTGTAAGACAGAAGCCGCTTACAGCAACTGACGCCCGAGGGTGGGGCCATCGAGAAGAATAAACTGTCTTTTTCTCTTCTCTTCTCTTCTTTTTTCTTTTCTCATTATTTTTAGGTTCACGGACCAGGGCCTTGCCTGGAAACCGATGAGAAGGTACACGGGTATCATGGGACAAAGTTATTCTAAGGAACAAATTATTTCTAATACTATTAAGTATATTATTGAATCTAAAGGTTCTAGAATAACACAGCAACAAATACAGGAATTCATTCGATATCTAAACACCATTAGCTCCTGGTTTCTTGAGAGAGGTTCCTTATGTTTGGAGGATTGGCTAAAGGTAAAGGGTGATATTCAAGACATCTATGACCAGCATGGCTCTAGTGGTGTCCTGATTTTTATTCGCACAATCTGGACACAGATTCGGGATGTGATTGATGAGAGACGTGAGTTAGAACGACCAGCTCAGGAAACTAGGCCAGAAGTAGAGTGTAGTCATGATCATCCGCTCAGACAAGAATCAGCTGTAGGTCTTGGTAGGGGAACAAGTGATCAGGAGTGTGACAGAGCAGAGGGGGGAATGGAAGGTTTAACAGTCAGAATTCCAGTCCCTTCTGTAGCCTCTCAACCATTGGCAAGAAGGGAGTCAGACAAGAGGAACCCAGAATACAATTCAGGAAGCTCGCAGCACACCTAGTTTTATGTAAGAGGTTGAGCCTCTTACATAGAAAGCACTATAGGGTACCCAGAGCTTTTACAAGAATGACCCCAAGCACTTCAGTGGGATTAGCTGAACCTTTAACTTGTGTATCCTCAGAGCAAACTAAACAAACAAAAAACTATTTTTAGATACAACTTGCTGCTTCATGATGAGGTTTTTTTTTTTTTTTTTCAAAAAATAAGTTCTAGGGGCCTGAGAGATAAAACAGTGAATAAAGAGTGTATCTTGTATATTGCCATCCTGATTCAATCTCCAACACACCATTTGATAAATCCAAGCCCTGTCAAGACTGACCCTGAGCACATAGCCAGGAAGAACATCTGGACACCACTGAGAACAGCCCAAAGATATCAACCCCCAACAAAATTTAGTTTCAAATTATTTTGTCTCTGATGTCTTATAAGACATCCGTTTTATTCTATTCAGCATGACTTGAAGCAAATTTCTGTTATATTTTGGCTAGAGACTACTGAGGATGTAGTAGAATGACGAAATTTCTGCCTGTTTCAAAACTTGGAACCATCCCCTCATCTACTTTTACTTCAGAAAATGTCAAGGCTAAGTTAAAAATTACAACAATTATAGATAATAATTTCAATACATAAAAAGAGATAGATTCCTATAATACAAAAATCACTTGACATTTTTGTAAATAAATCATAATTATTTTAAGCAATCAGTTAAACATCAATGTCTATTCCTTTCTGTTTATTTACATATTAACAATTTTGAAGATGAAAGTAATATTACAAACAAATGTGGGGCAATTATCAGAGGAGAAAATATTTGGAAAAGCTGACAATCACTATATGTTTGTTCTTTCTGAAAATGTCATTGTCCCCCCAGGGGAACAAATTTTTGCTGTTTTATGCAAAAGGTACCTTGTACTTACCGTGAAATTCCCAATAAATGTCATCAACATGTTCTCCAAGGGAGATGATTTTAATTCCACGTCTGTTTCTAATTTCCTCACCAGCCAAATTTTTGAGAGTTAGAAAATTCTGAAATAAAGAACTTTTGAGACCTAGAACATTTGACCACCTTCCATAGAGTAATTGGAGGGAATTTTTTCTTAAATCACAATGCATACATATTTTTTGAGTCTGGATCTTTGCTATTGTTATTGTTTTGAGAGAGATTTGGCGATCATGGGTCTTAATCAATTTTTCTTTTTGAGGATGATTGTACAAATATTATTTTATACAGTTTACAATTTGTCTTTCTGTATTCCTTTTTGTTTTTAATTTGATTATTTCCTCATTGTTCCAGTAGGTTATGGTAGATGTTTACCATAAAATGTTGCTGTTTGAGGACAGGAGTTGAGTCTTATAAACATTGGTAATATTTATATTTATATTTTGTAATAAGTGTTTTTTCATAAAAAGGTATATTATAATGAATTATTTTACAGAAGATATTTTAATTTGATACACATTACTATCATGCTGTAATAAATTCTTCTCATTCTAAAATGCCTGGTTTTACCATTTATTTCATTAGGAACATTACGCATGTTCTCCTACCAATCCAGGTGAATGAAAGCCATAATTATTTGGAAAAATATTTAAAGTTATGGAATAAAATTTTACAAGTTTCCTTTAGCTCTGAAATTTTTATTGTTCCTAATTATGCACACTTTAACTACTTTTTAGATTGTCATTAGATGTTATGTCTTATTTCCCCTTGATAAAAAATTAAAAGGCATTAATATCATTTAAATTAGTAATCTTACTTTAATTTGTTGTAGCCAACTATATGTTTCAAAATGTTGAACTACCAAACCACTGAAAATAGTTCTATTAGAAGTAAAATATAAACTCTCTCATTATGATTTTAGTATAGTATATAATTATCATTTAAAAATGTCAAAATAGTTCAGTTATTAAAAATTTTTTTTTATAATTTTCTTTTATTTGGGGGGGGTCACACCCAACAGTGCTCAGGGGTTACTCCTGGCTCCATGCTCAGAAATTGCTCCTGGCAGACACGGGGGACCATATGGGGCACTGGGATTCGAACCGATGACCTTTTGCATGAAAGGCAAACGCCTTACCTCCATGCTATCTCCCGGGCCCAGTTATTAGAATTTTTGTGACTCAGTTTTAATCTATGCTTACTTGTTAATAAATTCAATATATTACTACATATTTTAAGTAAATATTTTTCAATATGGGTTTCATTTGTTTGTTTTTTACTTTTTGATCTATGCCCGGTGATGCTTAGGGGTTACTCCTGGCTATTCTCTCAGAAATTGCTCCTGGTTTGGGGAACCAAATGGGACTCCAGGTATTGAATCAAGTTCTGTCCTAGGTTAGCATGTGCAAGGCAAAAGCTCTACCACTTGTGCCACCACTCTGGCCCCACCAATATGTTATTAATATTTGAACTATCTGAAGAATTTGATATTATAATCATTGCATTTGTGTACATTTTCATTCAAAGTCAGAGTAAACTATCCTGATAAGGAGACATAGAGAATAATTTCTAAATGTTAGCAGGTGACTCATTATTTTTATGTTAATAATTATTTAGAAACCTAAGAAATAGCAAAAAATGTAGGGCATTTGCCTTGCATGCAGCTGATCCAGGATTCAATTCAATTCCTGGTATCTTATATGGTCTTCCAAGTCTGCCAGGAGCAATTTCTGAGTTCAAAGCCAGGAGTAGCCCCTGAGCACCACTGGGTGTGAACCGAAAACAAAATAAAAAAAATTTTACTGAATATTTTAATACCAAGATTTTTTGCATTTATATAAAAAAGACCACATATATATGAATTTTGCTAAATTTCTGTATCATATGAAGTCATTCTGCTCACAACTATTTAAAATCTTTATTATATTTCTAGGGATTTCAAGGGCTGCTTCTAGATATCTTTCTACTTTATTTTTGCAAAATCTGACTGTGATTCTATTTTTATAATACTCAACAGATGTCCAAGTTGGTTAAGACATGGCCTCCAAATCCTTGATAGTTATTTGAGGGTGACAGTATGTTCCCAATTTATTTCATTTTCAGGCTAATCTTATTTTTATTTTCTATAAAGTAAATTAGACAATATCTATGGTGTGTTATCTAGGTAAAATCACAGTGCTAAGTTCAGGAACACAAAAATATTTGTTTCCTATCCTTAACTAGACGACAATTGGTTAGAAATTTTAAAGTCAAAGAAATTGGCCTTACAGCTTAGATGAAAGTGTTTCTTTCCTTTCTGAAATTTTACTATTCTATTAAGTATCAGTAGTCAATGATGTAAATTCAGTTTTAAATTTTAAGACATCTATTCTTAGAATCTTAATGAATAATCTTAAACTTCCTAGACTTTACTCTTTGGGAAATTAGTAGCAAAGGTTGGCCACTAGAGTTAGAACTTTGAATAGTTCATTCTGAGAGCAAAGTGAAGATGAATAGACCAAAAATGACAAAGTTATATGATATTATAAGACTGATATGATCTTAATCAAAAGTAAAAGAGGTTTTGGCTGGAGAGATAGCACAGCGGTAAGGTGTTTGCCTTGCATGCAGAAGGATGGTGGTTTGAATCCAGGGTCCCATATGGTCCCCTGAGTCTGCCAGGGGCAATGTCTGAGCATGGAGCCAGGAGTAGCGTTTGAGCGCTGCTGGGTGTGACCCAAAAACAAGCAAACTAAAAAACAAACAAACAAAAAGAATAGAAGAGGTCATGGAAACAATCAGTAAAAGTCTATATAATAACTGGGGCTGGAGCTGTGGCTCAGCAGTAGGGCATTTGCCTTGCAAGAGGCTGACCTAGAATGGACCACGGTTCACCACGGTTCTATCCCCCTGCATTACATATGGTCCCCAAGCCAGGAGAGATTTCTGAACATATAGTCAAGAGTAACCCCTGAGTGTCATTGGGGATGGCCAAAAACTAAAAGACAAAAAAAAGAAAAAAAAAGTTTATATGGAAGCTAAACTACAATGTATTAATAACTTATTATATCAAACATTATATTTGTTAATACCTATAGTCCATGTTAGATGAGATAATTGTTACCACAAAATTGGTTTGTATATATATTATCTACATAAATTCTGTGTAAACTGCCTTTAGAGTTTATCCATTTGGGTATTATTCAGGTTGAGTACTCAAGTATAAATAAAATTTGGCTCTTTTTAAAATTTCAAGTTCCCCTTTCTGACTATTGATCATATTTCTGTAACGTTTTTAGTAATAAATACTAACTACTTGGCAAACAGCTAATAAACTAAATGAAAAATGCCATCAAAATTATCTAAGTTTATTTTTAACTATGATGACAAAGCATTTATCACTTTTCCTAACAAGTTTAATAACATTAGTAAATATGAGTAATAAACTTTCATAAATTTATTCCACATTAGATTATTTAGAAGAACAAAATTATAAATGTCAGGGCAGAACAGTGATGCAAGAGTAGGGTACTTGCCTTGCACACACTGACCTAGGAGAGATCGTGATTCGACCCCCCAGCATTTCATATGGTCCCCCAAACCAGGAGCAATTTATGAGTGCATAGCCAGAAGCACTCCTGAACATGTGCCCACTCCCAATTATAAATGTTAGGTCTGGAGAGATAGCATGGAGGTAGGGAGTTTGCCTTGCATTTAGAAGGATGGTAGTTTGAACCCCAACATCCCATATGGTTCCCCAAACCTGCCAGAGCAATTTCTGAGCATAGAACCAGGAGGAACCCCTGAGCACTGCCCAGGTGTGACCCAAGAACCAAAATAAAATAAAATAAAATAATTATAAATGTTGTCATTACTAAAATTATCTTTTCTGGGAGTAGGGCAGACTAGAAGATAGTAGAGCAGGTAGCTCACCTTGCATGCTGGAGGCTTGAGTTCAATTCCAACCATCATGTTCATCCTTTGGGCCATGTAAAGAGTGATTCTTGAACAAGGAACCAGGAACAATCTCTGAGCACCACGAGCTATGTCCTCAAAACAATCAAAACTGCACTGAGGGAAGACAGACTTCTCTTACTCAAAGATGTAAAAGCAGCAGAAACCCCATCTCAGGGAGAGACTGGCAGAAACACTGAGAAACAAAGGGGTGTGTGTCCCTCCATCAAAGGAAATATTTAATTTGAAAGGTGATGCCCCTCCCTCTGCTAAGGGAACACAGGCTTCTGCCCAGAGTAACAGAAGCTGACAGAATAGCTACACTGCTTTATTCCTTGACTGCACTTATCCCATTATCAATGTATACCAGCGCAACATTTACAACACAACATTTAGAAAAGATCACACTGCAAAAGACACTACGGAAATGCATTGCATAATATCACCATCTTAGAGAATGAAGATGATGGTTCAGAAGACACAACAGCAACTAGCCACCTACATAGCCTCTCTGAGAGACATTTTAGAGATAAAATTTGGAGGATTTCCAAGGAACCTAAAGAAACCATGGAACAAACTAAATGAACCAGAAATAAGAATCAAGAGGTCATGGAAGTAGAAATCAGAAAAATCCAAATCAAAATATCAGAAGTAAAAATCTTAATAGATGAAATAAAAATCTCACTGGAAAGCCTCATAAACAACCTAACAGCCACTGAAGGCAGAATCAATGAGCTGGAAGATGAGATACATACAAAGAAGAGGCTTGAAAAGTGCCTTAAAACAATCAGATGATGGAAAATATCCTCAAAGAATGTGAAAAGTAGGGGGGCTGGAGTGTTGGAGCAGCAGTAGGGCATTTGCCTTGCATGTGGCTGACCTAGGACAAGCCATGGTTTGATTCCCAGTGTCCCATATGGTCACCCAAACCAGGAGAGATTTCTGAGCACATAGCGATAATCACTGTGTGTGGCCCAAACCCCTCCCCAAAATGTGAAAAGTAAAGTAAAAATAGAGGTTTGTGATAAACTCAATAGAAACAGAATTATTGGAGTCCCAGAGGTTCAGAAGAAAATTTCCATGAAAAATTAATAGAGATGGACATCATTATAGAAAATGCCTAGAGGTAAACAGTGCATGCAACCAAACACTAAATGCCCAAATAATGCCAGATAAAAGAGATCCATAATAAAATCAACCAAGGCACCTCCTACTCACAATAACAAATAACGCAGTTAGGAATGAAATACTGAAGGCAGAAAGATTGAAAAGGGAAATTATGTACAAAAGATCATCCTTAATATTTTCAGAAGTATTGTAAAAAGCTACCCTCAATACCCAAAGGGAGTGGTGAGATAAAGTGACAAAACATGATGAAATGAATATTTCACCCAGCCAGACTTATATTCAGGTTTGAAGGAAAGATAGAAAAATTCACAGATCTATAACAACTGAGGAAATTTATAGACTCAACCATAAAAAAATAAAGGTCTATTTTAAGGCAAGGCAGACTTAAGTTGACACTAAACACCTGACAATAATATCTCTCACTGTCTTTTTTTTTTTTTTTTTTTGGTTTTTGGGTCACACCCAACAGTGCTCAGGGGTTACTCCTGGCTCCATGCTCAGAAATTGCTCCTGACAGGCACGGGGGACCATATGGGGCACCGGGATTCGAACCGATGACCTTTTGCATGAAAGGCAAATGCCTTACCTCCATGCTATCTCCCGGGCCCCATATCTCTCACTGTCGATGAACAAAAAAGCACCATACGATCCAGCTATACCGCTCTTAGGAATATACCATAGGAACACAAAAATACAATACAAAAACCCCTTTCTTACACCTATATTCAGTGCAGCACTATTTACCATAGCAAAACTCTGGAAACAACCTAGATGCCCTTCAACAGACGAATGGCTAAAGAAACACAATGGAATATTATGCAGCTGTCAGAAGAGATGAAGTCATGAAATTTTCCTACACATGAATGTACATGGAATCCATCATGCTGAGTGAAATAAGTCAGAGAGAGAGAGAGAAAAACGCAGAATGGTCTCACTCATCTATGGGTTTTAAGAAAAATGAAAGACATTACTGCAATAATAATAATTTTCAAACACAAAAGAGAAAAGAGCTGGAAGTTCCAGCTCACCTCATGAAGATCACCACAAAGAGTGATGAGTTTAGTTAGAG
>PVKC010037689.1:0-12925 GCA_004027635.1 Crocidura indochinensis
AATCACAAACACATATGTAATCAAAACGCTTAAATTAAAAAAAAAGGGAAAAAAAAAAGAAGGAAAAAAAAATAAGGCCTCCCAATTCTTACCACAGGCTGTGTTCCTCACACAGACTGTATAGAAAAAGGAGGTACAGTAAACGCACCCTATATACACTTCAACCCAGATCCTTGCCTGGTCTGGATTGGAAATTGGGAACAAAAAAAAAAGGAAGATGATTCATAATTGCTAAGGAATTATACCATAGAAGGGTTATTAGCCTGAATTAGGAAAAAGATAAAATCTGGATTTACAAATATTTACATGGAATCCAATGGAAGTATATGTCTCAGCAGAGAAGTCATGGAATCCAAAACACAATCTAGACCTAGTTCCCTCTTTTAACAAAAAGTACAGCTCAGGCCTCAATATCGAAGCAGCATTAGTATTTGATACTTTTTACTTATCTCTAAATACATTATAAAACCATATGAAGGATTTCACATTGATTATCCATTTTCTTCCTACTGAACACCTCTTTCCACCGAGGATCTTTCTAAGTGCTACATACATGTATATATAAAGAAGGCAAAAGCTACTCTTTTTGAATCATTGTGTCCTAAATGCTAGTAGACGTGAATAATGCATTCATATAGAATATACAGCACCACACAAGATGTAGTATTTTGGATATTGATGTGCTCTGAGAAAACAGAAGCCTACAAGAATAAGGAGTGTTAAGTAAGACAGAGGCAGGATGGGACGGTTCCAGCTTTCTGGTATGAGGCCAGAGATCTAGCTCAACAGAAGAAAAGTATGTTTTATCATGCAGGAGAAATGGGTTTCAAGCACAGAACTACTTGCCCCCGCCCCAAACACTCATGGGAGGAATTCCAAGCAATGCCAGTATAGCCTATATCTTTCCTCCTCAATTCAAGCAAAAGGAGAGTCAGTTTTAATAACACTGTAAATGTGGCAATGTGATTTGATAAAATATTTGAGGTGAAAGAGATAGAACACTATTACAGGAAATACATCTAAGAAGCAAGAAAAAAATGCTCAACCTTAAGTATTACTTGAAATGCATAGAAGGCATTTAGGTGAGCAGGTTTGCCTTGTATACAGCTGACCAGGGTTAATCCCCACATAGTTCCCCAAGCCTTCCATGAGTGACCCCTTAGCACAGAACCAGAAATAACTTCTTCTTTTTTTTGGGGGGGGTCACACCCGGCAGTGCTCAGGGGTTACTTCTGGCTCCATGCTCAGAAATCGCTCCTGGCAGGCACGGGGGACCATATGGGGCACCGGGATTCGAACTGATGACCCCTTGCATGAAAGGCAAATGCCTTACCTCCATGCTATCTCCCAGGCCCCCCAGAAATAACTTCTGAGTAACTTCTTCTAAGCAACACTACTTGATACTCAGGGGCTCGGTTTCCTAGAATAAAGGTAACGTTTTCAGTTATGTCCCCAGTAGGAGTGGTCTCTGCTGAGTGAACAAAGAATGTAGCATTTCTGGGATATGTTCTCAGAGAGACTGGCCATACCATCCACTGTTTGCCCTTTCTTTGTCAGCTGAAGTGTTGATGTGATAATGAGCCATCCTGGCCATTATGGACAACATAGACAGCTTGGCAATGGTTCTGATCAGAAGATTACATGGCTGCTGAAAATCCATGGCTACATCCTATCTGTTCCTGCTGGGCTCCACATACATTTAATGAATTTAATGAATCTTCTATTCATTAACATCAACAGCAACTTGCTTTTCTGTTAACTTATCTGTTAGCTTATCTGAAAACTTGAAAATATTTAAGGAACACATAGAATGAACCCTGAAATATAAATTATATATGATTTTCTTTTTAAATTTTTGTTTGTTTGTTTTTTTTGTTGTTGTTTTTGGGTCACACCCGGCAGTGCCCAGGGGTTACTCCTGGCTTCATGCTCAGAAATTGCTCCTGGCAGGCACGGGGGACCATATGGGGCACCGGGATTCGAACCGATGACCTTTTGCATGAAAGGCAAACGCCTTACCTCCATGCTATCTCCCGGGTCCCTTCTTCTTAAATTTTTAATCAAGAATCTGTATCATGCAAGAAGTGAATCAATTGGTAGTATCATTTGTATTTATTTACATTGCATGCTTCTTATATTCTTATATCTACAAAATATGTCAGAGAAGAAAAATAATACAACAAATTTGATAAATCTTAAAGCACAAATAAGCCAGGGAGGAAAATACTATGAATTTGATGGCAGTACTTGTCATAGCATCACATAAGATAAGAAATTCAGAAAAACTATGTAAAAGTCATTACCTAGAAAAGGCAACTATGTAAAGATTTTTTTCAGAATAAATGAAAATTTATATGTAATATACATTCTCAATATTAATACTTTTACTCCTCTATAAAATAACTGCAATCTATTAATTTGCAATATATTAACTATTCTTAGCAACAATAATTAGTTCATTGGCTTAAAGAAATAAATAGCTAAACATAAAATGGACCTGTTACACTGCTAGACTCTGGGGGCTAAGGGTGGAGGTATGGGATGCATGCTGGGATCTCTGGTAGAGGCAGGTCAACACAAATGGTGGGAATGGCTCTAATTCACTGTCACTTTCTGCCTGAAATATATGAATGACTATGAAGGACTTGTATCTCACAATGGTCTCAATAAAAAGATT
Organism: Crocidura indochinensis; assembly: GCA_004027635.1. Taxonomy (NCBI): domain Eukaryota; kingdom Metazoa; phylum Chordata; class Mammalia; order Eulipotyphla; family Soricidae; genus Crocidura; species Crocidura indochinensis. The sequence continues at coordinate 2,678 of PVKC010037689.1, forward strand.
AAAATTTTAATTTAAAAAAGCAGGTCAGGGGACCGGGCGGTGGCGCTGGAGGTAAGGTGCCTGCCTTGCCTGCGCTAACCTAGGATGGACCACGGTTCGATCCCCCGGTTCCCCATATGGTCCCCCGTGCCTGTCAGGAGCAACTTCTGAGCGAATAGCCAGGAGTAACCCCTGAGCGTCACTGGGTGTGGGCCAAAACCCCCCCAAAATAAATAAATAAAAAAGCAGGTCATGGGGGGCATGAAAGATAGCATGGAGGTAGGACATTTGCTTTGCATGCAGAAGGACTGTGGTTTGAATCTGGGCATACCATATGATCTCCGAGCCTGCCAGGAGCGATTTCTGAGCATAGAGCCAGGATAACCCCTGAGTGCTGCTGGGTGTGACCCAAATAAACAAACAAATGAAAAAAATCAGGTCATCCATTTCTACCCTTTCAGTATCTTAGTAAAGAATAATATTGAGAGAAGAGAAAAACAGTTCAAATATTAAAATGAACTAGAATTCAAATTATAATCCAATAAATAACTTAAAATGGCTTTTGAAAAATAAGCATATCTGGCATTAATAAGTATATTACTCTGACCAATTTTTCATTATAAAGGTATAATATTTTCACTCCTCTATTTTTTTAAGCTTCCTTCATTGTGTAAGTACTCAAATCCACTTTGGCCATTTGTACTTGACAGTAAATTGCTATCTACATTGGTTATCCAGTCTAAAATTTGCTCTAGTTATTTTCTAAATTAAAAATACTAATGGTGGGGGGCCGGGTTCGATCCCCCAGTTCCCCATATGGTCCCCCGTGCCTGCCAGGCGCGACTTCTGAGCGAATAGCCAGGAGTAACCCCTGAGCGTCACTGGGTGTGGCCCAAAAACCAAAAAAGAAAAAAAAAAAAAAAACTAATGAAAAAGACACCAATCTCCCTTCCGCATCTACAGAGAAGTTTAATTTCCTAAGTAACACACGAACTCTAAGGAACATGCTAAGTGCTTGGCAATACCAATTTCATTTGTTTATATTGTTCGTTGTTGTTGTTTGGGAAACTCACCCAAAATATGCTCAGGGCTTACTCCTGGCTCTGTTCTTAAACACCACTGCTGGTGGGCTCAAGAGATCATACTAAGTGCTAGGTATAGAACCCAGGTGGGCCACATGCAACGTAAATGCCCTCCCCACAGTACTTTTCCAGTCCAGACACCCAGACTCTTTGGCCTCTGCCAGCATATTCACACTAACACCTAGAGACAAAAAAAAACTGAGATTCCAATAACTTATCTTCCAATTATTTCAATTATAACGAGAAAAAAATCTCCTGTTATTCCTACAGGCAATACATTGAAACAGGAGCTAGTGTAGAAAAGTAGGATAACCTGATTTGTTATACAAGAAGATAGATGATGAGTATATCAGATTTTTAAACATGGAAACTAAGCATTTTCTAAAATTCTAGGGAATGTATTTTTCCACAATAGGATCTCTTATTCCTTTAGACAAATGGAGTTATGAACAGATAAAAATATTTCAACTATGCCAAATAGGAAATGCTGAATGTTCCTTGTACTGCCTTAAAAAAATTTTAAACACAATAGTACTTAGAAGGACCTCAGTATTTTCCTTAATACTGTGTAAAAGCAAGAAGTAAAAAATAAATAAATATATAAATAAATAAACAGCCCAAGCAAAAGCACAGAGTGAAATATTACCTTTAGCTGGGTTAATTTTGATCCCTGACCTATACAGCATTTCTTCATTCTGCCAGTCTCCATTCCTGATCACTGTCTTGAGTCCATAGAAAACTATTAATGTAACCGTAGCATAAAAAATCAAGTTCTTGAGAAATCGCTTTTGGATTTTGACATAAAGGGCTCTGGCACCCACGGTGATGAGGAGGCAGAAGCCCATACTTGGAATATACAACACGCGCTCAGCAATCACAAAGCCGACATAGAAAAACAGGTTGGTGGCAGGAACAAAGGGTATGATTAACAGAGATAACGATAATACAACAATGTTTTCTGTAGAAGGGAGCAGTGGTCTCTGTGGCACATTATTTTCAAAGCCATTTTCCACTTTGGAGGAAAAACTAAGCTTCATCTCTGTATTCTGGTACCCAGCCTCAGAGTGGCAGCTATGGCCATTTGCATTCTGTTTGCCATTTGTCACAAATTTCCTAAAGCATTCTCGTTCTGTGCTTGGGCTCTTCAGGCTATAGTAGGCCAGGAGCAAGAGTCCCAGGTAGAAGGCCACGGTGTGTAAATTTCTCCAATCACAAATGCTTTGAAGCAGAGGCACTGCATCCATGGACCAATCAAAACTGAGAGTGTCTGGACACAGCAGCAGCCAGAGGTTCTTGGTGGGTAAGTAGAAGAAGGTGAGCGTGCGAGCCAGGAGACTCTCTGAGTCAGCAGCCGGGTTATCAGAGTTGGAAAAACTAGGAGGCTTATTCCCCATCCAGTACAAGCGGACACCCAAAAGCGAGGTGCCCCAGAAAGTTAACAAACTGACGCTCAGGAAAAGTGACAAGTTCTTCCTCTGAAACCAAAACAAAAGGAGAAAAATTAGATCATCATTATTAGAGCATGGAAATATTTAATGAAATGTTTGCAGATTAATACATATTTTTCGTCTGTGATCACAGAGATAGAATAAGGGTTAACTTGCATGCAGTTTAGCTTTGATCTCCCAGCACAGGGTCAAATGTAGCATTGTTGGATATGAACCACAAATTAATTTAAAAACAGCACCAAAAATATCCAGCACTGAATTTCAGGCACTTCTGTCTACATTTCAAAACCATGGTGAGGCAAATTTTAATATGAAAAACATTAGCTGCAGAATCCTACTTGTACATGAATGCTGATAATCCTGTGTGTTCTCCCAAATACAATAACCACATCTTCCATTCGTTTACTTCTACAAATCAGTTTACTATATTTACATTCTGGAATGCATGCAAGTCCCAAAGAGACTATAATGTACAAGTATCATACAGTACCCTTTGAAACAGTATTTGTTCATTTTGTATTTTAGATTCTGTTGAAAAATAAGTAATGGGGGGCCGGGCGGTGGCACTAAAGGTAAGGTGCCTGCCTTGCCTGCGCTAGCCTTGGACGAACTGCAGTTCAATCCCCCGGTGCCCCATATGGTCCCCCAAGTCAGGAGCGACTTCTGAGTGCATAGCCAGGAATAAACCCTGAGTATGGGTGTGGCCCAAAAACCAAAAACCAAAAAAAAAAAAAGTAATGCCCAAAATATGGGGTTATAACAGGAATGAACTCAGCTCTAAAAGAAGAACAGCAATAGCTGAGTCTAGGGCAAGTCCTATTTCCATCGTCTTAAATTTCTAGATTTTCTACTCCATGCTGCCACTCACATCAGTGACAGGAAACATTCAATCACAGTCCTCATGAATCCCAAATTTTTCACTTGATATTTTTTAAAAAATAAAAATACGTTGATGATGGACTTATTTTATGAGGATGACAGAAAACGGTAAGGAAGGTCAAAGGCAATTCCTGTTATTAAAGTTTTTCTAGCAAACTCTTCTAATCTAAAGAGAAATTTTGTGACTTCCAACAATCTCATGCTAAAAAGACAATATGGAAAGGAAGAGATGTACATCGTATCATTATTTTAAAAATATGCCTATATACATTCTAGAGTCTTAATGACACTTAATAACTCTCAGACATTCAGAATGGTGCTTGGAAATACACAGAGATATGTCAAAAATTTAGTTAAAAACATATGTAACAAAAAGCATCAAAAGAAAAACTGTGACCAACTGAAACTACATCAAACTAAATAGTTTCTAAATAGCAATGGAAACCATACGCAAAATGAAAGGTAACCTAGAGAATGAAGAAAATGCTTACATAGCTTTGATAAGAGATAAATTATTAAAATAAAGAGTTTTAAACTCTTACTATATAAATACATATATATATATATTCAAACTCAAACAAGAGTGTTAATAAATGATGAGAAGTGATCTGAATACTTTTTTTCTAAATGTAAAGAATCAATAGGAATACTCAACTTCACGACTCATCAAGGACTGTGTATCAAAACTAAATTGAGATGCATGTTAACACCTATTTGAATGGTTATATCAAAAAACAAGAAATAGTTTCTCCTAAGTATGGAAAAAAGGAACATTTGTTTGGTGGCAACATAGATTGGTGGAAGAGTATGGAGGTCCACAAAAATCACAAAACCGAAATGTAATCCAGATATCCCAAATATAGGTATATTTATCTAAAAATAAATAAAATCACTATCTAAAACAGTTATACATGATTTTATTTTCATCACAGTAAAATTTACAAAAGCTAAGACATTGAAGCGCATGAAATATTTACCAAAAATTGATGACTACACATAGATCTTGTCTTGAGTTTCAAAGACTTCATTGTTCATTAATTGAAGATTTGTGGCCACTCTGTATAAGCAGGTCTATTGGCAACATCTCTCACATGTGTTTCCTTTGTATATCCATGACAATTAGGTAATAAAAATTTTAGACATGATTATTGACTAATACACTCTTAATAGACTATAATATATAGCAAAAGTGATCTGACTATTCTGGAGTATGTCAGAACATTCACATTTTTTGCAACAGCTGTTGCAACAGTTGTTTGAAATCAAACTTGCCAAACCTGAGGTCATCTACACATACAAGACATACAAGATATACCCAGACATACCAATATATTTAGTCATAGAAAAAAAGAAATGTATCCATTTGTGACAACATAGAATAGACTTGAGAGCATGATGATAAGTGCTTTAAGACAGAGAAATTAAAACACGGGTATATCACAAAAAGAATCTGGGGAGGGAAATCATAATAAAAAAAGGAAATTGATGATTGCCAGAGGTAGGTGTACTGGTGCTCACATGCACCAGTTGTTCAAAGATAAAAACTTCAAGAATTGGAGCTGGTGAGGTGGCACTAGAGGTAAGATGTCTGCTTTGCAAGCTCTAGCCAAGGAAGGACCGCAGTTCGATCCCCAGGCATCCCATATGGTCCCCCAAGCCAGGGACAATTTCTGAGCGCTTAGCCAGGAGTAACCCGAGCATCAAATGGGTGTAGCCCAAAAACAAAAACTTCAAGGATTAAGATAAATAAAGTCTGTGAATGGTATCAAATGCCCTATAACCAGAGTGTGTAATACTGTACTTTATATTAAAGTTGTTTAGAAAATTAATATTAGTTGTTCTCAGCATAACAGAAACTTGTAACTATATATGGTAATGTAAATGTTAACTAAACTTACTGAAGCAACCATTCTATAACAAATAGTGATATATGTGATACATGGTAAATATATAGTATATAATAAATAGTAATATGTGATCATACATTTTATAATATATATAAAATACACATCACATTAATTATACTAATTCACTTATATATCTCAATAAAAATAATCCAAAAAGGAATACAACTTTTTGTGTGTTTGGAATAAATATTTTGAACTTGGGGCTCAGTGACTGCTCCTGGGAGACTTTTAAGCACCACTGGTCTTATCATCATGGCCGCCTTCCCCACTAGACTGCATTGCATAACTAGTCTTCTGGTCCCTGATTCTTCTAGGACGTAAATAAAATGGAAAAGAAATACTTTAAGGCAAACATTCTGTCTTTGAATATTAGAATCATCAGGAGACTCATTTTTTGGCAAACTAACGAAAATAATTACTTACAAACAAAGCTCATTAAATTCCAAATTAAGCCCTTGACAATAATAACAGAGTCCTAATAATAGGTAAATTAAATTCTGTATATTAGAGCTATAAAAATAACAGAGAAGGGGCCAGACAGATAGCATGTAGATAAGGTGTTTGCCTTGCATTAGAAGGTCGGTGGTTCGAATCCTGGCATCCCATATGGTCCCCCGAGCCTGCCAGGAGCAATTTCTGAATGTAGAGCTAGGAGTAACCCCTGAGCACTACAGGGTGTGATCCAAAAACCAAAAATAAATAAATAAATAAATAAATAAATAAATAAATAAATAAATAAATAAAAACAAATAAAGAATAATAGAGAAAAAGGACTATCTAGACATAACAAAAGTAATTTAAAATCCACTATTTTGTTCTAACTATTCATCTGTAAACTCATAAGCTTTCTTTATGCAAAAACAAAAGATTTTTCCTTAGCTGCCCATTTTAAAAAATTGCCTTCAGGGCAAAGAGAATGGAAAGTGGATAGTGCACTTGCTTTGCTTCTTGTGGTCAAACCCAGCACCCTATATGATTCCAGAGACCTACCAAGAGTCTGTTGAGCACAGAGCCAGAAGGAGGCCCTGAGTAGGATAAGCTCCCAAACTCAAACATAAATAAATTAAAACAGTCTCAGTTGTTCTTATTGTTCTCTTAATGACATATAAAAACTTTTTTCCTGAATAGGTGATAAGAAAGAATATACAGCTAAAAATATACTTGGGACTGGTTTCTATAATTCATATTATTCATCCATGTTTTGTTATAAATAAGCTGTCAGGATAACTTTTTTGTCTCAAAGGAAAATTTTGTTTTTTTCTGTTTTTACTAATAATCACCCCCTATACAAGATTATTAAAATTTTCCTACTCTAACCAAGAAAAGAATTTTAGTGTTTGAGATTTCAAAATATATCGATTTTAAGTGAATATATTCATATAAATGTTAAGGACACAGATTGTTATTATGCACTTTCCATTATAAGAAATTCTTCCGTTTATTCAAGGTGACTTTAAAATATGTCATAATACCTTGAGCCAAGTTCAAAGCCCCATGAGAAAGCAACTTCACAAATCTAAAGATATCTGAATAAATATGAAGTACCTTAAGAGCCAGTTTTCGAATGTTAATTGACTGATGAAAATTATACTTTTTAGACTAGATCATAACTTCCCATATAATTTTCAACAAGAAAAACTATGGTTATATTAAAAACCAATGAATAATAAAGCATATTAATTCATCTGATCTAATAACTGATATTAAGCAAATTTGAAAATCAAATATATTTGATAGTAGAAAGCCAACATTTCAATTACAATCACTAGTATACTTGAAATTCCGTATGCAATAATAATCAATGCATTCTTATCAAAAATATCTAATACTAAAAATATATATTCTTTTTTTTTTTTTTTTTTTTTGGTTTTTGGGTCACACCCGGCAGTGCTCAGGGGTTACTCCTGGCTCCATGCTCAGAAATTGCTCCTGGCAGGCACGGGGGATCATATGGGACACCGGGATTTGAACCGATGACCTTTTGCATGAAAGGCAAATGCCTTACCTCCATGCTATCTCCTGGGCCCTATTCATATTATTTTAAAATGCAATGTATAGAAGAAAGAAATTCAAGTCACTCATCTATTATTTCATTGAATATTCTTGAGTTTCTATTTATTTTATTTTTCTTTCTGCTTTTTTGGGTCATACCCAATGACACTCAGGGGTTACTCCTGGCTTGGGTGACCATATGGGATGCCTGGGGATCTAACCGCAGTCCATCCTAGGTGAGTGCGTGCAAGGAGCTGTGTGTTTGCACCACAGCTCCAGCCCCGAGTTTCTTAATATTACTTAAAAATTTTGTTTATTCCTTTAGTGGTACTATCTAACATTCATACTTTGGTTTCTAAAACTATGTTCCAATAATAAGTCAGAGATCTTTGGAGAAACGAAAAGATTTAGGGTTGGGGAGGAAATACAAAAACAAACACAAAAAAGAGCCCGGATTATTTTGCAGTGCTAGAAATCGAGAAAGAGCACACAAATCACACAAAAGCACATACATACATATGCACACACAAACACACTTTCTGATCAAAACAGGTCTGGGTTTAAAGACAATTTTCCTGTTTAAAGACAATTTTCAAAGCTGAAGTAGTTTTTAGCAATCAAAGGAACAATGTTATGTTTGAAGTTATTTTAAAATATAAAATAATATTCAAAGATCCATGCCATAATGCTATAATCATTTAGGGAAAATGAAAATTTAAAAAGCAGAAAAGTCTCAAATTGATTTATGCATGTACTTGTCCCACTAAAGAATAAACATTTTAAAACCTATAGGACATACATACGTGGTGGGTTTTGATTTTTGTTTGTTTGTTTGTTTTGTTTTGTTTGTTGTTTTGGGTCACACCCGGCAGCTGTCAGGGGTTACTCCTGGCTCTATGCTCAGAAATCTTTCCTGCAAGGTTCAGGGGACCACATGGAATGCAGGAATTCGAATCATTGTCCTTTTGCATGCAAGGCAAGTTTGCCTTAACTCCATGCTATCTCTGCGCCTCCCCCCTTTTTTGGTTTACACAGTATTATAAAGGAAGGAAGGAGGGCGGGGAAGAATCCACAATGGAGAAACCTAAAAAATATTGTCAGGCATGTAATGAAAGTAATTAGTAATGGCAATAAGTGAAGTTTCTTGCATGTACTCTAGATACTATGCAATGAAAATATTACTTCACCTGTGTTCTTCCCATATCCTATATAATCAGTAAAAAAAAAATATCAGGCAAATTTCAAGAGAAAGTATTTCACAATCTAAGACTTCTCAAAGCTACCAAATTCAAGGTCTGAGGAGTTCTGACTACAAGGAGAATAAAAGACATGACAAATGTTCATTCCTATCTGAAATTGCTTCTTGAAACACAGAAAGAATTAATAGATGGAGGAAATGTAATCTTTTATAAATTTAGTGAGTGTCACTGGTTTGGCATATCTCCATGAAATCTATTATTTCATTTAATGATTCTTGAATTTAGTATTATTATATATTTGAGTTTCTTAATCTTTTGTGCCAGTCTCCCAGGTGAGAGGTAATATGTCAATGTTTAGATTTTCCTATTTCAGCTAAGTAATAAAGATCAACTTTCTATATTTTGATGGTTACATGTATATGTCTTCATCTTTCCTCCATGTTTTTTTTTTGGGGGGGTCACACCCGGCAGTGCTCAGGGGTTACTCCTGGCTCCATGCTCAGAAATTGCTCCCGGCAGGCACGGGGGATCATATGGGGCACCGGGATTCGAACCGATGACCTTTTGCATGAAAGGCAAATGCCTTATCTCCATGCTATCTCCCAGGCCCCTCCTCCGTGTTTTTTATGGCTTGTCCTTTCATTAAATTTTGTAATACTTTAAACACTGGATGTTTGCCCTTTGATGTGTGGTGAGTTATATTTTCTCCTATTCAACATGGTATTTTTCTGGGGCTAAAGAGAGGTTAGGATCACACCTAGAGAAATTAAAGCCCTGCCTCTGTACTCAGGATTGACTTCTGATGATGTTCTTGAGACCAGAAATGCTGCTAGGATTCAAACCAGGAGTTGATTGGGTACACAGCAAGATCTTAACCCCTGCACTAGCTCTCTGGCCTCAAGATGTCTTTTTTTTTTTTTTTTTTTTTTTTTAACCATTGTGATTTACAGAGTTCTTCATAGTTAAGTTGAATTGTGAAGAGGGTGTCTTTTTATTTATTCAGCATCACTTTTCTTCCAGTACAAAGCTTTAGAATTTGATTAATCACATTTGTTAATTTTTTTCTTCTCGATTGACTAGATTGATTAGATGCCAACTAGATTAACTAGTTGACATCGAAGAAGTCTAGATTGACTGATTAACTAGATGTCAACTATTGGCAAAAATGTGGTTAAAAAATGAAATATTTTTCTGCTGTTGAAGAAATATGGGATTACCTCTATACAGAAAACAGTATGGAAATTTAAATAAAGAACTGAGCTTTTATAAGATCCAGCAATTTGGCTTCTACTCCAAAAGACCCCAAAAGATATTTGCATTCATATTTGCTGCAGCACTATTCACAACAGTTTAGATCTAGAAACAATTCAAGTACACAAGAAAAGGAGAGTGAATAAATATTAAATTTTTTTTAAAAAGATTGAGAAAAACTATTTTTTCTTTTTCTTTTTTTTATTTTGATCATATTGACTTACATATCTTTCACAGTAGTATTTTAGGTACATATTAACATTGAATCAGGGGAATACCCATCACCAAATTTGTCCCACCCCTATCCCTGCTCCCTTCCTATAACCCATATCCCCCACCATCACACCCTGGGCTGCTAGAGTAGGTGGTCCCCTCTTTGTCTAGCTTACTATTAGTGATCATGTATCTGTTTGGTCCTGGTACCCTCCCTTGTTTCTCCCTCTATATGAGAGGTGGAGCTAGATAATTTGAGTTTTGTGGTTTTGTTTGAAGGAAAGCAATAGAATGGGGT
>PVKC010037690.1:0-12925 GCA_004027635.1 Crocidura indochinensis
GAAACACAAATGTGAACAAGTGGTCTGCTTTGAAAGACCTGGAGAAGGAAGATATGTTGATTTTTAACACCTGGAATAGTATTCCTGACTCATATAGTCAACTAATAAAGCTAGCATTTGCTGTTCTTTCCTTGTTCAGGTCTACATATTTATGTTAACAATCATTTTCAAGCATGAATCTTATCAAGAGTAAATTGGGGGGCCCGGGAGATAGCATGGAGGTAAGGTGTTCGCCTTTCATGCAAAAAGGTCATCGGTTCGAATCCCGGTGCCCCATATGGTCCCCCGTGCCTGCCAGGAGCAATTTCTGAGCATGCAGCCAGGAGTAACCCCTGAGCACTGCTGGGTGTGACCCCCCCCAAAAAAGAGTAAATTGGGAAAGTGTCTCATCGATGAGAACCTGGAATTGTGCCTAAAATTAAAAACAACAACAAACAAACCTGACTTACTAAATGGAAGGCCAATGTTCACATTAGTGTTTGTGACTTTGTCAGTCATTGTCAGGATGCAATATTCTCTACATTGTAAGGCAAATTTTATGGAATTTAACGTTATCCTTAAATAATAGTCTAAAATTCTTGTTTTGTCAGTTGTGTTATTTGTTTCCTTCCGACCTATGTGTATACTTGCATGCAGAATAGTTTCAATAAAAACTTATTGAAATTAAAAACAGTGTACCATCCTATGTATTTTCAGTTTTAAAAATGTGGATTTTGGGGTTGGCGAGATAGCATGGAGGTAAAGTGTTTGCCTCTCATGCAGAAGGTTGGTGGTTCAAACCCCGGCATCCCATATGGTCCCTTGAGTCTGCCAGGAGCGATTTCTGAGCATAGAGCCATGAGCGACCCCGGAGCGCTGAAAAAAGAAAAAAAAAAGCACTGCTGGGTGTGACCCCCCCCCCAAATGTGGCTTTCAAAATAAATTTCAATCATGGTTTTGGTGAGATTTGGCTCAGTTGAAAAAAAAGGTTGTCGACCACTGTTCTATGGCATTATGTTGATTTGCATCAATACAGACAGGAAGTTTTTCTCTCTGTATTGGGGATCACTCCTCATGCAGGCAAGAAATCTTAAAGTCAGCTAGAGGACCCCAGAGCCTTCTTTCAGGGAAACACAGTTGAAAGGGGTTAAGGTTGAGTGACAAGCAGGTCCCTACTGTTAAGCACTTGCCCTACAGGGAGGCCATTGAGGTAGAATGAGGAAATCAGAGATCTTTTGGAATATCTGAATCTGTACCATCTAGCCACAGTTCTGCTTTCAGACTCAAGAAAAATTCCGAAGGTCAGAATCTCTTCCAACCCTGAAGAGGAGTGGAGCAGGCGACCTCCAGGAGACTCCTATAAAGGCTGAGATGCACAAAACATGCTTTTCAGTGGTCCTCAAACTACGGCCCATGGGCCACATATTGTATTTGTTCCCGTTTTGTTTCTTCACATCAAAATAAGATGTATGCAGTGTGCATAGGAATTTATTCATAATTTTTGTTTTTACTATAGCCTGGCCCTCCAATGGCCTGAGGGACAGTGAACACTGGCCCCTGTTTAAAAAGTTTGAGGATCCCTGCTAGATCATTGTGCTGAAGTGACCTTCTAATCTTTACATCAGCCAAGCCTGGGTGATCTTAAACTGTTTATGGCTTTATTGGTGAGCTACTTGCTCTGTCCTTGAAAATCCTCATAAGTTCTCTGTAAATAATGGAGTGCTTCAGATGGAGATTTCTCCAATATTTCTTTATCTATGCAAAGGAGCAAGCCAAAAGTATTCCTTTATCTGGCAAAGTTCAAGGTGAAGGTAGAGAGAAAAATTATTTTTCTGTGGCTGATTGAATGAAATGTACTCTGTGGACTTAGCTTAAAGTCTACTCTTCTTAGTAACCTATGTGGAAATGTGTTTATTGGTTGTAATATACCAGATCATAAAAAACTAAAAACTGTAAATGTGATCATTAGTCTGGCTATATCTTTACCGGTTAAAACTTAGCCTGAATAGGAGAAGTAATTCAGTTGCTTTTATTGCTGTTACTGAATCTGAGTATTAGTGGGAGGACTGGTAGCATGACCTCATAGATGCTCCCAAAAATGCTCAGGGAACATGTATAATGATGCTATGATACTTTGGTTTCTGTTGTTTAACTTCTGTGTTATCATTAAAAATAACAAGGATAAAGAGGACCATTTACTGCTCTCGGGCCTTATAGTTTTAAGTAATATTCCCCTGTCAAATTTATCTGATCCTTTTCAGGTGCTGATACTGCAGAACTGAACCACTTAATTGCTCATATGAAGCTAAGGTAGAATGAGACTTCACCTCTTCTTAGGTAGAGACTACAGTCCTTTGACAGCCTGAAGAAGTTACAGAAGATGGGCCTTCAGCAGCATTCCCATTTAATGACTTCTAAGATGATAAAATCTCTAGGGAACATATGGAACAGTAAAGTTATCAGGAAAACTTCCAGAGGAATAAGGGAAAAGAAGGTCATGGGAATTCAACAAGCTAAGGCCATTGACACCAACTGGAAATTAATCATGTCTATCTATTCCAGAGATTGGGGAAAGTAGCAAGAATTAACCAGACACTGACATTTAAAGAGGATGGCTGGTATAAGGAATGAAGGAGCAAAAATTATGGCTTCCCTTGGTAATGATAAGGGTAAAAATAATTAGCACCGGGCCCGGGAGATAGCATGGAGGTAAGGCGTTTGCCTTTCATGCAAAAGGTCATCGGTTCGAATCCCGGTGCCCCATATGGCCCCCCGTGCCTGCCAGGAGCAATTTCTGAGCATGGAGCCAGGAGTAACCCCTGAGCACTGCCGGGTGTGACCCCCCCCCAAAAATAATAATTAGCACCAAGTGTGGGAGGCATTTCTTCATATCTTTCTGACCCAGTGCAGGAAAAGCAACTGGAATTTAGGGCCCTATGTAGTTTTCTCCACCCCAACAGCTGTTTACGTTCCAGGATTGAAGAGGAAGCAGGAACCTCCTTTTTCTTCATGGTGAGTCATAGCCTGAATAAGGACCTTCTATGGATCCAGCTGACTCAGCTAGCAGGACCAGTACAAAAGGCAGATACTCTGGTACTTCTGCTAATTGCAGCTGTGGCTGTGCAATGACTGCAGGATGACCAGTAAGAAAGAGCACCCAGACTGTGAATAGGGGGTTTGTGGGTCAGACTATCACCTTGGGGATCCCTCCCCTAAATTTTGACTTGTGTGATTTTAGGGGGTTTCTGGTTATGCTCTACAAGACCCCAACCTTCTGAGGTATAAGTATTAAAACAGTGTATACCTCTCTATTTCATGCTGTATTGTTTAAAAATACTGTAGGGATATCAGCTTAAGTACAGATGAATGGATAAAGAAACTGTGATCCAGGGGTCTCAAACTCGCGGGCCTTCAGGAGAGATGAAGTCATGAAATTTTCCTATACATGAATATACATGAATCTGATATGTTGAGTGAAATTAGTGAGAAGGAGAGAGAGACACAGAATAGTTTCACTCATTTATGGTTTTTTTTGGGGGGGGGGTTGAGTCACACCTGGCAGCACTCAGGGATTGCTCCTGGCTCTATACTCAGAAATCTCTCCTGGTAGACTCAGGGGACCATAAGGGATGCAGGGATTCGAATCACCAACCTTCTTCATGAAAGGCAAACACCTTAACTCCATGCTATCTCTCTGGTCCCTCATATATGGGTTTTAAGAAAAATTAAAGACATTGAAATAATTCCCAGAGATGAAGACTGAAGGACCAGCTCAAGATATGAAGCTCACCACAGAGTGGTGAGTGCAGTTAGAGAAATAACTATGTTAAGAACTATCATACTAATGTCAGTGAGTGAGGGATGTAGAAAGCTTGTCTCAATATGGGCAGGGAGGTGGGGGAGGGAAGAGATGGGAGCACTGATGATGGGAAGGTTGCACAGTGAAGGGGGTATTCTTGTTATGACTGAAATATAACTACAATTATGTTTGTAATCACAGTGTTTAAATAAAGAAATTAAAAAATAAAGTGAATATCAACACATGGATTCAGGTCCTGGGATAGGGAGTTTGCCCCAAGCGCATTCTCATTTTATGCTTGTACAGAATGATGTTCCCCAAAATATGGGGAGAGAGATTTTCTCTGCAAAGTATACGAATGAGTTAGGGAAGCCACCTGGCAGCACAGAGGGAGCTGAACCCTGAAGCTAAGGCTGAAAGTCTCAGGCAGAGTATCGGAAGAGCTGTTAACCAGAGATGTCTTTCCCAAATATTAGCAGGGCATTCAATATAATGTGCCTAGACTAATTTCTTAGTGGGGAATCATAAGTTAAGAAAAATAAGAAGGAGTCAGCAGTTCAACACTGCCTTAAGGTGCCAGTGTAAGTCCCATAACCCTATACCTCTTCTTGGCCCAATAAACCAATAACTGAAGGGTAAGAGCACCATAATTAATATGGGGCAGTGATCCAGACAACAGACTGGACTGAGGGGAGACCTGTCGCATTACCTAGACTATTGCAATGAGACTGTACAGGTCAATATAGTGGCATGGGGAAGTTATCCCTACTGGGAACTGGGACACAGCTTTGTGTGTATCAACTATCTGAACCCCTGTGTGTTTGTCACTGTTTTTTTCAAACCCAGATGAGTCTTGCATCATAGTCATCCTCCCACCCCAGCTATCATACCTGGTGGGGAAGGGTACGTGAGAAAAAGTTGAACTGTTCCATCAAGTAGATTTTGATTGAGATGTTAGTTGAAGTTGCTTTCCAGAACATATGAGGGCTAGATCTAGGCTCTGGGAGAACAATGTTTCTCTGCTAGCAAGTCAGGAGTCACTCATGAAACAATGCAGTAAGTGAAGGCTAGTTTGCAGGAGTAGGAAAGGCAACAGAAAGACTGTCACCTAGTATGAACAGTGGTTCAATCACTCTAGAAATTCTCCCTGATTAAGATGTTTGTACCAAAGTCCCAGTATGTGCCCAGAAGTAGTAAAGAACCTCAAGGAGAGTCAAAGATTTGACTTGGGTACATAAGAAGAGAGAAAGTTGGGGCCTGAGTTCTGAACAAGGAAAAAAGCCATTTTGTAAAGACCACGTGACTAGCTTTTCAGGTTCTGAGCAGGGAGAGAGGTCATTTTGTGAGAATCACTTGGAACATACCAAATGCTAGGTCTTCACAAGCCTATTTCCATAGGCACCACCCCAAGCTACCTAGCCAGACCAGGTAGCCTATCAGGGAAGAACAAGGGAGCAGTAGGAAGGTATTCCTAAAAGTTAGCCAATCATTTTAAGGATCACCAAAAACCTGGAACCTCCCTATTTTCTTTCCCTTATAATTCTTTCCCATATAATCTTCCTCATGACCTTGGGAGGGATTCATCTCCTTCAAGGGATAGCTCTGGCTGGCCAGTGTGGGGGGCCTTGTTGATAAACAGATTAAAGTATTAAACCTAAGAAAAAGAATTGCTATCTTAGCTGTGTTTAAATTTTTAATACATTATTTACTATTGTCCTCTTACTATTATTATAGTCCTATAGGTTTGTTATTTCAAAATTGAAAATTTGTGTCTCTTGAAATTCTGCATTCAGATCACCTACCTCTCCCCCCACCTGAAAACTGGCAGCCACTAATACATTCTTGTATTATTTTTACATTTTTCATAGAAGTGTATTCATGTGGAATGACTTTCTCTGTTTCATAGCACACTGAATCAAAGCCTATCCATGCTTTTTCTAATAATATTTTATTCTTTTTATGTTGTAGTCATATTCATTATAAATATGTAAAATAGTTCTAAATATAGATTTATGTGCATCTATATACATATATTCACAAATTTGTATAAATAAACAGTCTGTCACAACTACCGAGCACATTTATCCTTTAGTAATGAGTGGGGTATTTAGTTTGTTTCCATAACTTGGGTTTATAAAAATAATATTTAAATAATGAATAAATAATTTACAGTGTATGTCTTCTCAAATTATTTTTTCTTTCCCTCACATACCCAGCAGCAGAATTGGTACATAATATAATGGTTATATTTTTTATTTTTAAGGGCCATTCATAGCATTTTCTATAGTAATTGTACCAATATACATTACCATCAACAGCGTATAAGATTTTGTTTTTCTCCTCATCATTTGCACCATATTATTTCTTGTCATATTTATTACAGTCATTCTGATAGATACTAAGTATCAAAAAGCTCTAAGATGCCATTGAATTATTTATTCTTAACAATCTATAAAGGCCTCCTCTTGAGTACCAGTCACTGTGAAAAATATCCCTGCATGAATACCAAGCCACATTAGAGAAACAAGATACCAATTTTTCTCTTTCCATATCATATGTCTTGATGCCACTGAGACAGGAAACATTACCTTCATATATGAACAATCCAAAGTACATTGAGCTATATGTATATATGTAGCAAATACTTGACCAATAGAAAATAGTGATTCACATGGGCTGCAGCATTGGCACAAGTGGTAGGGTGTTTGCCTTGCATGCGGCTGACCTAGGGCAGACAGAGGTTTGATTCCCCCAGTTTACCATATAGTTCCCCAAGCCAGGAGCGATTTATAAGCACATAACCAGGAGTAATCCCTGTCACTGGGTGTAGTCCAAATCCTCCCCCAAAAAAGGAAAAAGAAAAGAAATAGTAATTCATATGAAACCTTTCCTCATGCTTCTCTTGATGGATTATCCTTTAACACAGGGTCTTCAAACTATGGCCTTCGCCCACTAAGGACATTTATCTGGCCCGCTGACCCAACAGGTAGGCTACTGAATGTCATTTTTATTTTTATTATTTTTACAAAAGGACTGTCACTGGTGGGAGAGGGGGCAGGGAATTATGAGGAATCGATGTCTGGCCTTCAGGTGGTAAGCAGCCAGACTACAACTACTCAGAATTCAGAGGAATCATTTGGAAAGGCAGATCAGTGAAAAACAGCTGAGGAGTAGCAAAGCCCAATTTAAAATATAATGAGTGCTTTTATATTCAGTTGAATAATATTATATGGTTTATGTTGTATGAACCACAGTTTACACAAACATAAGCAGTTTTGTTTACAAACAAAACTGAAGGTGCAATTAATTTCTTCACTGTTTAGGGACTGCCGTTTCATAAAAATGATAATAAAAATTAACATTTACTATACTTTTTGTTAATTAAAAAAATAGAAGTTGCAGAAGTGATCAAATGGTCTTCAATGAAAACTCTAGATGTGGTGGGGAAAGGACATTGACATAATGGCTTATACTATGTGGTATATCTGTGCAATAAATACTTAAAGCCGAAGAGCACAAAATTTCTTATGGGGCCTAGTCATTAAAGAGGCAGAACACTACAGATCACAACTTTTCTGTTTTCAAAAAACAAAGTACCAGAGCTCAATGATGCAGAATGGAAATGGCACCTGACCTTTCTGACAGATGTAACAGAGCTACTCAACAATTTCAATGTGCAACTTCAAGGAGAGGGCAAGCTCATCTGTGAAATGCAATCACATGTCAAAGCATTTGAAGTAAAATTAGGCCTCCTTGTCAAACAAGAGAAGGAGGAAAACTTCTGCCATCTCCCCACATCTCAAAATCTGTTAGCAGAAAAACCATTGGTTCTATTCCCAAATAAAACATGTGTGTATTCACTGGAAATATTGCAAAAGGAGTTCCAAATTAAATTTAAAAAGCTTCATTTCCATGAACAGAATATACAGATTTTTGCTCTTCCATAACCCATTTTCTATTAACATTGAAAAATGTGGATACAGCTTACCAAATAAAAATGGCTGAACTGCAGAATTGTGACTCTCTGAAAGACACATTCAAGTCAGGCAGTCTTCTTAAATTTTATGCATCTCTCCCCTCTGAGACATATACTCATTGCAGAAACAATGCACTCAAAATAGAACTATGTTTGGCAGTACTTGTCTGTAAACAGACTGTTTCTAGAATAAAACATATGAAGTCTCCTACCAGATCAAGACTAATAGATGCACACTTGCATCATTTGTTATGATTAGCAGTGACAAATATGGAATTAGACATGGGCCATCTCATTAGTCAAAATCAGGTCCATATTACCCATTGAAATACTGGTAAATTTGTTGATTTAATTTGACTTCATTTTATTTATTTTGTTGTTGTTGTCTTTGTTTGGGGGCCATACCACGTGATGTTCAGGTGTTGCTCCTGGCTATGCGCTCAGAAATCCCTCCTTGCTTGGGGACCATATGGGATGCAGGAGATTGAACTGCCTTCAGTCGGCCCTGGGTCAGTCATGGGCTAGGCAAAAGCCCTACCACTGAGCTATAGCTCAGTGGTATCTTTACTTCATCCTAAATGTTGTATTTATTCCCATTTTGTTTCCTCACTTCAAAATGAGATATGTGCAGTGTACATAGGAATTTGCTCATAAATTTTATTTTTACTATATTCCAGCCCTTCAACCGTCTGAGGGATAATGAACTGGCCGCCTGTTTAAAAAGTTTACGGACACTTGCTTTAACACAATAGTTTGAAGTAGTTGTAAATTTAAACTGTTTTAGCAAGAATAATTTTATTTTGATAAACACATTTCATTCTTGAGTTTGGCTATTCAATCATCTTTTATTGGGTAATCCTTATAACCTCAGACAAGACACAACATCCTCAATGCTACATGCTTCACAGTACAAGTTTAGAAAAAGAGAAGTACTACTCTTCAGATTAATTATGATATAATAATGGTATAATGAGGTTTGGATTACAAGTCAATGAACTGAGTGAAATGGGAGCATAGTTTGGGGACAAAGTTTTCAGACTCAGAGTACTTGAACTTGATCTTGAATTATCAGAAGGTTTTCAAAGAAAAAAATTCTAGAAAAACAGAACATCATATTCAAAGGTAACAAGAAACTTGAAATAGTGGCAAACTAATGAAGTATCTCCCCCAGACTTTCTTAACCTGTACCTCTTATTCTCCATCAGCCACAGGTAGATTAGTTCTAAACTTAAATTTATTAGAATTATTGGATTGTTCTAGAAAGAAATAGCAAGAAATACATTCTAGAAAACCATTTATGTCTCAATAAGTCCATTTTTCTTTAAATTTCCAATAAAGGATCTAGGGAAAACATCTATCAGAAGTTCTGTGAAGCAGTTTCACTAATACCTCACTTCTTATTTTTTTAGGAAAACGTATATAGACTTTGTATATAGAAAATGTATATAGATTTTTGCCCAATATTACATAATTATTTTAATATAAAAATGTTCAGAGTTTGGAACTAGAGTCTTTCTTTTTTGGAACTAGAGCCTTAATACAATGGATAGTGCATTTGTCTTGCATGTGACTGACCCAAGCTAGGAGTAATTTCTAAGTGCAGAGATAAGATTAAACACTGAGTATTGCCACGTAGGGCTCAAAAACCAACAGTATAGGCCAGTATATGACTGTGGCATAAAAATATGGCTTTTAATCAATTTAATAACCTGACAATTATTAAACATAGCTACAGAGATAAAAGTTAATTTCTCAGCACATTATCTGCTGTGCACATCATAAACTGTGGTTTTTGACCTCTTTATCTCTATTTCTCTCTCACACACTTTCTCCTTCCAATTTTCTAATTAAAAATAATTTTGCTAATAAAAATAATTTATTTCAAAATGTATTTTCATTTACATTGCAGATTATAGAAAGTCTTAATTGGTTGGAAAACTATAATTCCTACAGCACCACTTATCCTACTGTAAAAAACAAGTTCTGTTACACTTAAAAATATACTCAAGATTACTATGTGAGTATTTTAAAATGTAACTTTATAGTCTAAAGTTTAAGATAGATTTTTCTTTTATTAACATTATTTTTCTATTGACTTTTCAAAGATCTTCATTTGCCCAATCACCAACTTACCAAAATACAAATATTAACTTAAAAATTAGATATAGAAATGTTTGTGTCTCTCTCCTGCTTATTAAATGTTTAGCAGAAAATTATACATTGCTCTTTTTTTAAAAAAAATCAAAGAAATCTTAGAATGATTTAAAAATATGAACTTATTGAATATTCTGCAATTTCAATCTCTAATAGGCCTTAGGGTTAATTAATTAATTTTTTTAAATGTGTGTGTGTGTGTGTGTGTGTGTGTGTGTTGGTTTGTTTGCTTTCGGGCCACACCCAGCAGCACTCAGGAGTTACTCCTAGCTTTGTACTCAAAAATTGCTCCGGGCATGCTTGGGGGACCATATGGGATGCTGGGGATTGAACCCAAGTCCGTCCTAGGTCACTGCGTTTAAGGCAAATACCCTACCACTGTGCTATCATTCTGGCCCCGTATTTTTAAATATATTTAGTTATGATATTCAAACTATCACCATCTGGACTCTAGCCTTCAAGTTTAACTTAGCAACAAATATCTAGATATTTGTTCTTAACCATTTTCACCTGAGACAATGGAATATACAATAATGTTAATCATACTTTTTATGCACAGCCATCAGCTGAGAGTCTGTTTCCCTCCACCAGTGTCCAGAGTCCCCTTGGGGTCACCCCTACTCCAATGTGAGTTCAATTTTATGGATAAAATTTCCTGTTCCACTAACTTTGGCCATTTTTTTACGTTAAATCCCATATGTCCACATATAAGAGGTTTATATTGATTTTTGAATTTATTGTGGAGATGTTTAACTCCTACACACATCTAGATGATTAAAATGAAACTTCTGAAATTCAAAAACAGTGCACATAAATGATAAATTTTTAAAAGATATTTTTAAAAATGATATATTTCTCTTTTGTAGGTATACAAAAAAGAATAGTGTGAATAAGTCCATGCAAATGCATTTAAAATTAACGTGAAATAGATAAATACAACCATAAACCGTTTAAGTATCTACATTTAGAAGTAAAAGATTATAACAAAATTTTATAGATGATGTGCAATTGCATAGATACAGAAATATTAATTCATTTTTGAAAAAATACAAAATATCTAGTATTTAAACGTTTAAACACTTCACAAGTGTTTAATACTTAAACATTCTAAGCATAAATAATTTGTAGGGAGCAATCCTAAGCACTATGATTGAATGCATGACCTGACAAAATGCTGAGAAGTCTGTGTTAGCTCTTCTTTCTTCTTTCCATAAGCTTAGGCAAATTTTCCTCTTGCCACCACATACATATATACATACATGCATACATACATATATATACATATATACATACACATACACATATATAAAATAGGTCTCAATACCCATCTACCTTTGGTGTGCAGAATATCCTTAGTCCTAAGTCGAAGTAGTGAGACTTCAGATGTAACCAGAGAGATCTTGCAAGATACTGATCCAAGCTATACTTCTAAACCACACTGCACTATATTATCAGTGATTTTTAGGTTTCGTTTCATAGAGAGACAGAAGAGGAAATGCAAATAGCTTATCGTGGGTCTTGTCTATTTTCTTTTAAACAGGCAACACCCTTTGGAAAAGTGAAATCAAAGGTCAAAAGTTAGGCCAAAGGAATTCCCTTTCTAATCTCCCCATATTTACTATGCCTATGAAAAACAAATAAATAAAAGTACAAATTAGCTTTGTTTAGTTGTTACTGTTGTTGTTGTTTTTCTTTTTGTGTGTGTGTGCTCTGTTTTGTTTTTATTTCTGGACTGTGGTTATTGTTTACTTGTTGTCTGTATTGCTATGGTGCTTTTTAGGTTTTTTGTTTTGTTTTATTGTTATGTTTTTCTTCCTTTTTCCTTTCCTTCTCTTAAATTGGTATGTAAGGCTCTAGAAAGACTCTTCCCATTTTTTTCTTGTTTGATTTTGACCCCCCTTTTTCTAAAATTTTACTTTCCTTCAAACGGAACCACATAACTTGAACCATCTTGCTCCGCCTCACAAATTGAGGGAGAAATAATGGAGGGCATCAAACCAAACAGCTGTATGAGCATTGAATAGAAGGGAAAAAATGATCAGATTTAGGTATCAAATCCAAAGCCAAAGACAACAGAATGGAAACCCAATCTACAACAAGCTAGACACAGAAGGGATGATTTATACTAGCAGCCTGGGGGTCAAAGGAGGGGGATATGGGATGCAAGGTAGGAATAGGGATGGAGGGAGGACAGCATGGTGGTGTTTGATGGGGACATTAGTTGGCATTTAGAGGATCATTGACAACTGTTTGCTAATTAAATGAGTCTTAGAGGACAAGTGTTAAGGAACAATATATATATATATTTTATAGAATATATATATATATATATATATATATATATATATATACTATAAAAGTGGAGGGTATATAGGATGCATGCTGGGAACAGGGGTGGAGGGAGGACAACACTGGTGGTGGAAATGCTACTGATGCAATGTCACTGTGTACCTAAAATATTATTGTGAAAGATTTGTAAACCACGTTGGTCAAAATAAAAATCATTTAAAAAAATGGGGTTTGTGGGGGTATCGGAGCCGGGCCTCCTCCATTGGGGACAATGCGCCCTGGGCCCTGTTCCTTAGCCTCGCCTCTTTTCCCTGCGCTTCTTTCTCTCCAGGCCAGCAGTCTCCTCTCTTTCTCCGCCCTCCCGCTTACCTTCCACTAGTCCCTCTTTGCCCGCTGGGGGAGCGTCGGGTCCGAGGCCGCAGCGGGTAGTCGGTTCGAGTGGTCGGGAGGGTTTTTGGGGGGTTTCGCGCTCCCCGGACCGCCGATCCCGGATCCAGGCACGCGCGTCCTGTCTCTTCCCTCGCCTCTCCCGCACATCCCCACCTCGACCGCCCTGAGCGTCCCGCCCTCGCTCGCCCATTCGCCTGCCCGTCTCTCCCGGGGATCCTCGCCGAGCATGCTGTCACTCGGGCTGTCACGCGGGCTCAGTCCCGCAGCTCCCAGGGTTTCCAGGGGTGGCCGGCGGGTGGAGTTGTGTGTGTGTGTGTGTGTGTGTGTGTGTGTGTGTG
>PVKC010037691.1:0-12934 GCA_004027635.1 Crocidura indochinensis
TACATACTTCTCTCCCTCCCTCTCTCTTTCCTCCTTCCTTTACATACCTTCCTCTATTCTGCCCCCTTGAAAAAGAATATCTTGACCTGTAATGAAACTCAGTTACAAAGCACATCCTTGTATACATAAGATCAAGACCTAGTTTCAATCCGTGGTATGAAACACACACACACACACACACACACACACACACACACACACACACACTCACACATGCATACACTAATTTTAGAATGAAATCTTTATATTAATATGGTACTTTATTTCTCCCCATCTTAGTGTATTTGTGTAATTTTTATAAAAAATTAAAGAAGTTAGCACAATATGCTGTATCCTACAACCTGAAGTAAAAAGATAGACTCTTTCTTCATTATTAATTCCTGACTTGGGAGCCGGGAGGTGGCACAGGAGGTAAGGTGCCTTCTGCCTTGCCTAGGACGGACCACGGTTCAATCCCCCGGTTCCCATATGGTCCCCCGTGCCTGCCAGGAGCGACTTCTGAGCGCGTAGCCAGGAGTAACCCCTGAGCGTCACTGGGTGTGGCCCAAAAACCAAAAAAAAAAAAAAAAAATTCCTGACTTAATGTTTTGATATTCTCTAAACAAATCTAGGAAAAACAACACTTTAAACTTTCCTAAGTTAATAGTTTCATATTCCTTTGTTTTGGTTTTGTGCCATGCTGCAAGCTTAAGATTTACACTGGCTCTAAAAGATAGCCCACAGAAGAAGTTATAAAAGATCAAAACAGTGTTGGCAAGGCAAGTGACTTACTTTATGTGAATTCAATGTTGGTCCTTCACTTGTCTTCTTAAATGACTTTTAAGGATATATATTAACTTTTTAACATAAACTTTCTATTGTATTTTCTACTAATGTGATCTCGTTGAGTTTTCAAATTGGGATAAATTTCTTTCAAAGTCCCATTTTTGTTATAGTTATAACAATATGCCAACATTTTTTTTATTTATTTATTTTTTGGTTTTTGGGCCACACCCAGTGACGCTCAGGAGTTACTCCTGGCTATGCACTCAGAAGTCGCTCCTGGCAGGCACGGGGGACCATATGGGAACCGGGGGATCGAACCGTGGTCCGTCCTAGGCTAGCGCAGGCACCTTACCTCCTGCGGCACCTCCCGGCTCCTAATATGCCAAATTTTAAAGTTTCCTACACAATTGTTGACTTCTAATATAATTTGAATACTTGGAACATAGAAAACAATATCATACCCATATCTTACTCAATTTTCTGTACTGTTTTGAAAATAGTACAGTACTTGTAAATATGTTTATGTATATTTTAATGACTTATAAAAAGTAATTCTTTCCACTTAGTGCTGACTTTTATATAGGTAAGTCATGCATACATTACATATGCTATGTATACTTCTTGTATATGTTATATATAGATTTCATGTACATCTCTAAAATACACAGATGTAAAAAAGTCATTTCTTATACACCTTTAATATATTATCAGTATTCTATAACCTATATTTTATTGTTTAGCTCATCATACATAACACATATATGCAGATACAGGCATCCATGCACATCTATTATTTGAACATAGCTATACACTTTTTTTACAACACTGCAACTCTTTGTAACCATGACTGATCAACAGTATCTCTTTACAACTGAGTAATACCCAAACTGTACTTGAATAAAGTAGAATAATTTTTTTGAGGGGGGACACACCCATTTGATGCTCAGGGGTTATGCCTGACTAAGCACTCAAATATTGCCCCTGACTTGGGGGGACCATATAGGACGCCAGGGAATCGAACCATGGTCCTTCCTTAGCTGGCACTTGCAAGGCAGACACCTTACCTCTAGCACCACCTCACTGGCCCCAAAGTAGAATATTTTATTTCAAAATTTAATATATTGACCATTACTTACACCTGTAAAACTATACATAATTCTAGAATTGACTAGCAGATGTTTAGGAATCACCAAACTTTTGATTAAGACAAAAGCAAAATTCACCAATTTAAAATATAAAATGCATTTAACTCTTTTTCATTCTTAATTTTAATATTTAATTTTCAACTTAGAATGATATATTGTAATCTCCAAATCTCTTCCAGCCATTCAGAAAACTTAGAGAAAGTTTACGAACATTTACCTGGGCTACAGAGCATATACCAAATGGATGCTGTTTTCCTCTCTAAATCACCTCTTTTGTTACCTACCTCATGCAGTGTAAGTATAGCAAAGGATACAGATTAGACACATAGTAAATAATATTCAGACATGATAAAAAATTAAGCACTGCATTTACTTAGAAATATAATTACTAAAAATAATTCTATTTTGTTTTGTTTTATTTATTTTGGGGGGGGGCACACTCATGACGCTGAGTGTGTCACTCCTGGCTATGCGCTCAGAAATCGTTCCTGGCTTGAGGGACCATATGGGACACAGGGTGATAGAACTGTGGTCGGTCCATCATAGGCTAGCACACTCCACAGCTCCAGCCCTGTATTACTAAAAATAATTCTAATGCATTTCATTCTGTTGTTTAGCTTACTTCTCTCCAACATTTAATTTTAATTTTTTTTTTGTATTTTTTGTGGGTCACACCCGGTGACACTCAGGGGTTACTCCTGAATCTGTGCTCAAAAATCGCTCCTGGCTTGGGGACCATATGGGATGACAGGAATGGAACCCACAGAATCCTAGGTTACCCAAGTGCAAGGCAAACGTCCTACTGCTGCGTCACTGATACGGCCCCTTCCCAACATTTTAAAATGCTCATCACATCATAGCAGATGGCACCTCTTAAAACAACTTCCAGAGAACTACACATTTCTCCTTCACATCATTTTTTCATTTCTAAAACTGATGGAAGAATTTTCAGCTCCTGTTTGTGTTTCAGGGATGCTGCAAACATTAACAAGGTCATATTTAAAATGCTCAAGATTCATTAGATGAAAGATGTCATCAAGTTTAAAGTATTATTACCATTTCTGATAGAATTACACTCTCAATGGAAAAGTAGAAATGTACATCTCTGGAGGAAGAACCACACTAATGGTTTAAATGTGGTGTTAAAGCCTCAAGATAAACTAATTTAAGTGAAAGCTCTAGAGTTAAAAAGAAAGTAATTTTAACTGGATTAAAATATCATCCATTGCATACAAATAGTTTTCAATTTCCATAAAATATAATTTTAAAATGCATTTTCTGGAAGACTGTGTAATATGTAGTTCTCTCAGTTTATAAGTAGAGGTAGAAAACAAAAATGCAATGCCCAGTAACATGCATTAAAATGATCTCTCTAATTATTGTCATATATCTCATAGAATAAATACTTGCTCTGAAATACTTTGCAATACTTTAGTGTACAATTAGAAGGACTAATAAATCAAACATTTATATCATAAAAGATTTGAATGAGTTTAAGTTATTTTTGAGAACTCTAAGACTGTCAACCATTTTTCTTTTAATTTTTTTTTAGTATTTTTCCGAGCCACACCCGTTTGATGCTCAGGGGTTACTCCTGGCTAAGTGCTCAGAAATTGCTCCTGGCTTGAGGGACCCATATGGGACACTTAGGGATCGAACCGCCTGTCCTTCATTGGCTAGTGATTGCAAGGTAGACACCTTACCTCTAGAGCCACCTCTCCAGCACAGATTTTTCTTTTAATTTTTGAACTTGGCTTTCCCCCATCATTTAATACAGTGAACATGGAAGCTTATAAATGCTTGTTTAAGAATAAGAAGCTAATAAATGCCTTTCTATAATTCAAAATATTTAATATGTATAAATTCACATGGATAATGAATTTTTGGTACTAATGCCTCAATAGGTATTAAAAATCTCATGACAAAACTAAGATGAGCAATATTATTTTGAGAATTTTTCTAGAAAAAATAACTCTCTGTATAATATAGCATATCTCAAATATCAGTATATGTATCATAAATTAAATTTCTACTTTTTAAAAATCTTAATAATATATATTTAAAATTAAGAAAATTGTTTATAAGACTTACAGAAAAATGAGATTAACTATCCTTGGATTATGTACAAATAGTATAGAAAAAATACTATATTGAATCATCAACATCTCAACTTAGATAAAATTTTAAAATTGCATAATATTTGTATTTTATCAATATTAACTATTTTAATTGTTTGAAGATCATTATAAACCAGAATGTAAAATCATGCTTAAGCCTTAATGACATAATTCAAACATTTAGCATTAAGCCACTATTATATTTTTTCCTTGAAATTAATTTGACCAAGAATTTGGACTTCCTACTGTACTTACAAGTAGATTTACAGTATATCTGTTTCACATTAGAGTAGGTAACTTTACCATATTTCACATGATGCTATTTAATATTATCTGAAGAAAGCTGAAACTATCAGTACATTCTTTCCAAATATAGGAAAATTTAATTAAATAGACATTTGACTTCAGAAAAGCAATGTTGAAAACTAAATAAACTTTATACCTTTAACCTTATTGACTGACCAAAGTAAAGCAAAAGCATCAATACCTATCAACAATGAGAACTCATTGGATGAACTTTGTCTCTGTAGAAAATGTGATTACTAATGGAGTTGGTAGAACCAGACTTAAAATCAAATTACACCCATGTGACAGCTTAATCAAGAGTTAGCATAATCTTTATGTTACCACATTGAAACTTCTTGGTGAGTTAGTAATACTTATTTTGAAGGTCAACTATTACATTCCAGTTAAAATTCTGATAGAGTATAGCTTTGGTTTGTATAAAAATACATAAAAATAGAATCAATTTTGGTTGGAAATAAAGTTATCCATTTCTTTTCAGTCTTTAGAAAAGTGAACATGACAGTTTAAAAGTTTATCTGGCTACTTTATGTAAGAAATTAAATAAACAGAGATGATAGTGAGCCAAAGCTAGATAAGAGAATAGCTTAAAACAAAAGGATACTCTTTTTTATTGTTATTCCAATTACTGAGATTCCTTTCACAAAAGTGGAGATCATTAAGCCTTACAAATATAAGAATAAAAGAAAAAATAACTGTCCTTAAATCACTTTTCAACATGGATTTTGGCATTTCTCCATGAGTTTTAAATTACTTTCACAAAGGGAAGCATTATTTTAAAACTTTCTACAATACTTTGCAAGCATAAAGAAAATGCTAAGGAGTGAAAAAGGAATTGGTACATTAAAAAGTTTTAAGATAAGTATCACTTTTTTTATGGTTAGTCAAAAAAACACTGAAGCTACCAACAATATGACTATTGATCTAGGGTCATTGAACTCTTTAAAGCATAAAATTCAGCCAAGTAAAATAATCTTTGTATAAGGAGATTATTATGAGATTGAATTGGAAAAGTGCTCTTTAGAGATTAAAGAATAACTAACAGTAGTATAGTGAGAGCTAGAACCACATGTATAAAAATGTTTCTGCAGGATACCAGAGTCTCTGACTCTGTGCCTGTGTCTATATCCTATGTTCACATAAATTATGGGTATATGAAAAAATACAGAAATGAGTGTTTTAAAGAATGTTCTTTAAAAATTTCAATCCAACTTTAAAATCTACTTTGTAGTATTTAAATTAAATACAGACTCTCTTTTTTAATGTAACCAGACAATATATTTCTTTGTAGAAGAAAAATTTATGTGCCTTGGATTGAATGCAACCCATCAGCCTAAAATAATCTATAGATAATACATTAACATTCAAAATTTACATTTAAATTAAATTAATCTGATTAAAATACATTTAAATTTCAAAATAAGATATAGTTGGGAATCATGAAATAAAGTTTCATATATGCACTATCATTAATCAGTGTTTTAAAAAAAGAGAGCATGTACTAAATAAAATAAATCTGTAGTGAACTCAACAGCTTATTTTTCCTCATCCATTGATTTTTTTATGTCTTGATCCCCCAAATAAATTAACGATTTATTACATTCACAGGATGTGATAAATTTAAAGATATTGAGAGTTGATCCCTAATCATGCAATTATGAGTTAAATGGTTAAATGCTCCTCATTCACCAAGCAAATGGGTCTGTGCCAGAGAGATTTGGAAGGACAGGAGAGGAAGTGATAAGTGATGTAGTGCTTTAAGGATATATAATGCAAGTTGCTTTGGAAAGATAGAAAAGGCATGCAGACCTCTCAGCATTCTGTTTTTAGTCTTTTGACCTCTCTCCTTAAAAAAATATATATATATATATATATATATTATTAGAAACGATTTTGTTTGTGATAATTCGATTGAGAAACTATAGAAAACATGTGTAAATGTTAAACAATAATTACCAGTAATAGAACATTATAAACAAGATCCTATTTAGGGTTATAGTGATAGTTTCACTAAACCATCAAATTCAGACATTTCCCTGTTCTACTTTCCTAAAAATGGCTCATGACACCAGAGAAAAATCCCTTTGAAGTTATGCTAATTTCAACTCCTGCAACTCTGCTTTATAGATACTAGGCAAATATATATATATATATATATATATATATATATATATATATATCTTGCCAAAAATCTTGTAAATCTGCCTATTTCTCAGCCAAGAAAGAATTTTTGCCTGCTTATTTCAAAGTTTTTAGCTGATAAAAAGAAACTCATGATGACTAAGACCTATATTTTTTTTAGCTATACTCACCTTCCCCATTCCTTTTTGGTGTTGGCACACCAGAAACACTCAGGGATTACTCCTGGGTCTACACTAAGGAATCACTCTTGGTGGCTTCTGGGATATGGGATGCTAGCAATGGGAATAACTAAGGAAAGGCAAGTGCCCTATAGATAGTGCTACTTTTCTGGCTCATATATCTTTTATTGTGCTTTTTTGAAATTAATTTTTACAATGGAAACAGTTTTAAATACACTACTGCAATATAAATTGATGTTAAAAGAGTCTGAAGTACTTAGTGCATTACTGATATTTGTTACTTGATAACTAGTGTTCTTTTTGTTGGTTTGTTCCTTTGGGCTTTTTTTGGGGGGTGGGGATCACACCAGGCAGCGTTCAGGGGTTACTCCTGGCTCTATGCTCAGAAATCTCTCCTCGCAGGCTCAGGGGACCATATGGGATGCCGGGATTCGAACCACCAGCCTTCTGCATGAAAGGCAAATTCCTTACCTCCATGCTGTCTCTCCGGCCCACACTAGTGTTCTTTTTTAAACCCCAACTTTTTACTAGCACTTTTTCTTTTTCCCTTTAGACTTTTTGCTTTGTTTTGTTTTGATTTTTTTTTTGGGGGGGGGTCATACCCGGCGCTGCTCAGGGGTTACTTCTGGATCTACGCTCAGAAATCACTCTCGGCAGACTCCTAGGCTCATATGGGATGCTGGAATTCCACTGTCCTTCGCCCTTCGGCATGCAAGGCAAATGCCCTACTTCTTCGCTATCACTCCTATCCTTTCCTTTACCCTTTTTTAAGAGAGCTCTTACTTCTAATTCTGCCCAAGTCCCCAAGGGCTAAACTTCACCATGATGGATAAGAGGGAGTATCTGTGCAATTGATAATACTCAGGACTCTCTTATGCTGGGCATGTAGTAATCTACTTGTGTTATTTACAATGCCCTTTTCTCTTTCATTTTATAATGGCAAAGAGGAAAAAATTAAGCAAAGGGGTAATAGTATACTTTTAAAACATACCACCCAGGCATTTTATTTCTAATCAGTTGTTTCTAAGTCAACTGAGTTTTAAGTCACTTCAGTTACCACTCCAATCAGGGCATGAGTTTAATGATGAGCTTACATCATTATTGCAACAGTTGCCTAGCAACGGCCACTAATATAAAATTAGATCTTAGCTTCTGCAAGTCTACAATCCATTGAAAGTCTTAAAATATAAACACCAGTCATATTCAGAATTTTAACTCTTAAAAGACACATGGATGCGCTATGTCAAGAGCTTAAATTGCTATTGTATAATTATTTTATAGATTTGCATATGAATATTATTAAATTAAATTAAATTAAATTTTGGTATTTTACTATCCTTAATAGTAGTAACAACACTCTATCTATATTGAAAATGTTTCCAGAGAGATAGCCCAGTGGTGTTTTCCTTGCAAGCAGCTGATCCAGGATCAAGATGGTTGGTTCGAATCACGGTGTTCCATATGGTCCCCGTGCCTGACAGGAGCTATTTCTGAGCAGACAGCCAGGAGTAACCCCTGAGCACTACCGTGTGTGGCCCAAAAACCAAAAAAAAAAAAAAAAAAAGCAAATGTTTATTTTAAATAATGATGACAAACTTTTATTAGGGACTAATAATGTGCTGTTAATCAGTCTCTTATTGTATACAGAATTGGGTTGTAAAATGTTTCAAGAGCTTGTAATAGAGAAGTAAATAATATAATATTTAAAAAATAATAATATAAAATTTATATTATATTAAATTGATTATAATATAATAACATAATATAATAGAAGTAAATAGCACATATTTCAAATGTTTTATTTATATGCCTGTTTCTAGTAAAAACAAGTCTTTTCATCCTTACTATTAATACATGGGGAAATATTCTGATTATATTTTTTTAGCTCTATGTAGTAAAATATGATCTGAATTGGTCATTAATAACCTTCTTGGCCCAAGATCTTCCACGATTTTAGAATCAATAATAAATGATATTTTCAATTCAATGGTGCCTTATCTTCAAATGTTATTTCAAGATAATGTATTGCACTATTAAAAATTGTATATGACACCCTGAAGACTACCAGATTAAATCTTAACAAACTCTTGAATTGTTTATTCAAATTTGTAGTAATCACAGATTAAGTGCAAGACAGACACATAATGGGAAAATGATAAGTTCTAATAAGATAGCATATATTTCTTACTTTATCATCTTTTTCTTTAAAAGAATAATATATATCTGCTTTGCAGGATAGTCCTTTATAATTTATGAAATTTGAGTTTGATATCTGAACTCATTTAATATGAATATTACTGAATAAATGACAGAATAGAATTAGGATTCTTAAAAGGTTTTCATAGTACTATTAAAGTTAATAATTAATTTTATTAGTTAGGAATTTTTTACACTCTGTAAGTTAAATATGATAGAATTAGGTAAATAGCTTTTGGTGTATAATAATAAGGATAAGACAAAATACCATCATACAAGAATGTTTCTACTTAAATTAATACATACAAATAGTAACAATTCTATTTATGCTTAAGTATGTTCCAATGTAAAAGCATATAATGAATCTTTGTTATATAAGTAAATGTACTTCATTTCCAACAAATTGTAATATGATTCCATCTGAGTTTTTAGTGCTATTTTGATAAATTTAACATCAAATAAAGTTTCTAAGGTAAAATGCATTAAGCTTA
The DNA here is from genome assembly GCA_004027635.1 of Crocidura indochinensis. Taxonomy (NCBI): domain Eukaryota; kingdom Metazoa; phylum Chordata; class Mammalia; order Eulipotyphla; family Soricidae; genus Crocidura; species Crocidura indochinensis. The sequence goes on from PVKC010037691.1 coordinate 9,339, forward strand.
TCTCTAAATCCTGGTAATTATAGAAAAAATCATATGTTTTGGTTTTGGGTAGAGATTATTTTACCACGCAATTAATTTTTTGCTTATACATGCTTATTTTCAATTTTAGATACCTATTAGTGGGTACAGAACTTATTTTTAAATTTCACTAAAACCAGGCACTAGGAAAATTTTGTCCCTGAAACTTGGATGCATACTTGAAAGCTAACAATGAGCAAATGACTATAGAAAAGTGATTTGGTGCAATGAACATCAAAGCAAAATTTCATACCCCACCTTCTCTGAAAAATGTTCTTTTACTGGTTTTTCTTATGCAATTTTGAAATACATTTATGAGAAAGGTCATGAAGCTTGAGATCTAGCCATTGGCACAGAAAAAATTGTTCTTTGAGAACGTTGTGAAAGTTGACTGTATGCTTTATTTACTGTTTGATTGTTTAATATGTCACATTATTTTGGTTTTATAGATCATATTAAAGGCAATGACCAAATATTCAAGTAGTCACATTAAAGGCATTTAAATTTTGGAATTTTTTTCTGGAGAAATTGAATAAAAATGAGAAGCTGGATTAGCATATATATTTAAAATTGAAGTGTATATATGTACTTATTTTTATTATTTTAATTTAAGCCTAGTCATTTCTTCCAAAATGTATCTCTGAATCTTTAAGAATAGAAAGATGAATGAAAAAGTGCTCAATTGCAAATAATGGTCAGAAAATTGCTATTAACTAGTTCAATATCTCTGAATGTCGAGTGTTTCTTCATCAATAAAACATATGCAAAGATGAGTTTATGTAGCTTCACACTTAAATTTTAAAGTTAGTACCTGGATACAGTACACAGTGATTCATATATTTAAGTTTTAATCAATATTTTCAGACAAAATAAATGAATATCTGAAGACAGTGATACATCCTTGTCTATCTGGGAGAGTAAGGCTACTCTAAATAAAGCTAGAATTGACACTACAGTGGAAAGTATGAAATGTCCATACTCCAGGCAAGCTTGGTTTGGCTCACTGACTCTGCAGATCAGTATCATCAGGTCAAATTCAAAGGAGTGCAGATCAGAAATTTTACATAACAAACGTTTCAAAGAAGCCCTGTGGGCTGTGTGGATTTAGAAAATTTGCCTAAAGTTTTAGATTTCAATCCTAGAGACAATAGATTTGAATTAAAACAAATGAAAATGCCATTGGGACTAGCTTGAGAAGTCTTGAAAATCAAAAATTGGTTAACAAGAACAAAACATGGAAAAATTAAAACAGAATTGTCTACAAAGTTACACAGATAGATAAAAAGATGTAAAAGATCTGTTATAACACTAAGGATAGCAGGGCCACCCCCATATCCTGAGGTTAATAAGTAAAACTGCATAGTTTTCCATTAGTGATAGGAAAACACAGTTACATAATTTCCCATCACTCAAAAATTGAGTGACATGTATGTGGTACAGTAATTTGAATGGCTCTTATATACTAATAATTATGACTGGTCATCACTGTGTAGAAATATTTAGTTATGTTTAATTTTTTGGGGAATTTTTTATTGTAACCAAAGAGCATTACAAATCTTTCACTGCATCATTTATGGTACATAGTAACAATGAATGAGGGGCATTCCCAACACCAGTACTGTCCTCCCTCTACCCCTATTCCCAGTATGCAACCCATATCTCCTTCCTTTATCCCCCAGAATGCTAGTGCAACTGGTCTCCACTTTACAGCTTGTTGTAGATTTTTATTTTAAAGCAACTTCTGTGAGTTGAGTTGCTGGAGATGCTGGAGATAGAGCTGCTTTCATGTTGCTCTTCACTGTGTTCCCTCCTGGCTGTGCTTACACTCAGGCCCCAGCACACTATTAATTGTTAAAAATCATAAGTCAATCCTTAGTCTTTTACTCTTCACCAGTATGTTATATTCCCCACGTGAGAGAAGTTGGCCAAGAAAGACAGAGGAAAAAATGAGATATGATGTCTAAGTGACAATTAAAATGTTTTGTCAGAGGCTGTCCTCTCTCACCACTCCTATTCAACATAGCACTGGAAGTACTCGCTATAGCGATTAGGCAAGAAAAAGACATCAAGGGAATCCAGATAGGAAAGGAAGAAGTCAAGCTCTCACTTTTTGCAGATGACATGATAATCTACTTAGAAAACCCTAAAGACTCTACCAAAAAGCTCCTAGAAACAATAGATTCATATAGCAAGGTGGCAGGCTACAAAATCAACACACAGAAATCAATGGCCTTTCTATACACCAATAGTAATAAGGAAGAAATGGACATTAAGCAAACAACCCCATTCACAATAGTGCCACACAAACTCAAATATCTTAGAATCAACTTGACTAAAAATGTGAAGGACCTATACAAAAACTATAAAACTCTGCTCCAGGAAAAAAGAGAGGATACGCGGAAATGGAAACACATACCCCGCTCATGGATTGGCAGGATTAACATCATCAAGATGGCAATACTACCCAAGGCATTATACAGATTTAATGCGATCCCTCTAAAGATATCCACTACATTCTTCAAAGAAGGGGATCAGGCACTTTTGAAATTCATTTGGAACAGTAAGCACCCTAGAATAGCGAAAGCACTCATTGGGAAAAAGAACATGGGAGGAATTACTTTCCCCAATTTTAAGCTTTACTACAAAGCAACAGTGAACAAAACAGCATGGTATTGGCATAAGGACAGGCCCTCAGTTCAGTGGAATAGGCTTGAATACTCAGAATGTGTTCCCCAGACATACGGTCACCTAATTTTCGATAAAGGAGCAAGAAATCCTAAATGGAGCAAAGAAAGCCTCTTCAACAAGTGGTGTTGGCACAACTGGCTAGCCACTTGCAAAAAGTTGAACTTAGACCCCTAGCTAACATCATGTAGGAAGATGAAATCCAAATGGATGAAAGACCTTGATATCAGACCTGAAACCATAAATTACATAGAACAACACGTAGGCAAAACACTCCAGGACATTGAGACTACAAGCATATTCATGGAGGAAAATGCACTCTCCAAGCAGGTGAAAGCAGATATTAACAGATGGGAATATATTAAGCTGAGAAGCTTCTGCTCCTCAAAGGAAATAGCGCCCAGGATACAAGAGCCTCCCACTGAGTGGGAGAAACTATTCACCCAATACCCATCAGATAAGGGGCTAATTTCCAAAATATACAAGGCGCTGACAGAACTTTACAAGAAAAAAACATCTAACCCCATCAAAAAATGGGGAGAAGAAATGGACAGGCACTTTGACAAGGAAGAAATACAAATGGCCAAAAAAAACATGAAAAAATGCTCCACATCACTAATCCTCAGGGAGATGCAAATCAAAACAACTATGAGGTACCACTTCAAACCACAGAAAATGGCACACATCACAAAGAACGAAAACAGTGTTGGCGGGGATATGGAGAGAAAGGAACTCTTATCCACTGCTGGTGGGAATGCCTTGTAGTTCAACCTTTATGGAAAGCGATATGGAGATTCCTCCAGAAACTGGAAATCAAGTTCCCATACCATCCAGCTATACCACTCCTAGGAATATACCCTAGGAACACAAAAATACAATACAAAAACCCCTTC
>PVKC010037693.1:0-12927 GCA_004027635.1 Crocidura indochinensis
TGGCGAGGCGGGAGCCCCATTTTCCTTATCGCTGACCAAGGAGACACAGTTCATCACATGCATAGTACTCGGGCCGTCCTGGGAGGGAAGGTCCAGCTGCGGGGGCGACGCAGGCGCGACCCGGGCTCGCACTTGGGCGCAGGCTTTTCTCTCTGGCGAGTCCGCAGCCAGCCAGCGCCGAGGGTCACCGTGCTTCCATCATCTGGATCATCTTCCAGCCCTGTCGAGGCAAAGTCGCGTTAGTTAGATGCTGGGCTCCAGAACGTCCTCAAATGCAAAGGGGGAGCCTCCTGCGGGAAGCCCACCCTGTGTCCTAAGGAAAGCAGGTGAAGGTCCCAGAGATGCGCGCAGGGAAGGTGTGTGCCCGACGGTGTGCAGCGGAACTAAGTTTGAATCCCTTGTAGCACATATGGTCCCACAAACCCAGGAATAGCCCCTGAATACATGAGGGGGGGGCGGGTAAGAGGGAGAAAGAATAAAGAGAAAGAAAAGAGATAAAAGAGCAAGAGAGAAAGAAAAGAGAAAGAAAGTGAAAGGAGAAAGAAAGGAAGAGAGGAAGGAAGGGAGGAAGGAAGGAAGGAAGGAAGGAAGGAAGGAAGGAAGGAAGGAAGGAAGGAAGGAAGGAAGGGGGGAGAGAAAACAGAAAAAACCCTCTGTTCACTAGGAGCATGTGAGGCAGCCTGGAATGTTGGGGGTAGGCAGTTTTACAACCTCTCATCCATTGATAAGGCTCAGCTGTCCCGAGAACCTGCTGAAAGCTCTGCAGTCTATATCCATGAATGAACTGGTTGCTTCCTTGCCTCTAAAAGCCAGAATGCGCCAGCCCCTAGGAGCTGGTCCAGAGACTGACCTAGCCCTGCCCTCCTCCAGTCCAGACAGGCCCCCACGGGTCCGTGGGCCAAAGGACACCTTTAGTCTGGCAGGTGGAGGCCAAGCCTGGGTCATGATAAGATCTGGTCCAGCTCATTGGGCTGGAGTCAGGGCCACCAGGTCCCTGTGGCCCTGGGAGATGGGGCTCCGCAACCCAGAGAGAAGGGCACCCTGGAGAGGAAGATTAGAGGCTCGCTGAAGCCTGTCTCATGGCTCCCCTGGGAGACACGTCATTCCACTGGCCTGGACTTCGCTTTCCTCATGGGTAGATCAGGTGGTTGGGAAACATTAAGTGGCCTCCGAGGCTGTCATTCTGGATTCTTATTATGCTGCTCTTGAGAAACCATCTCACCTTCCCACCTGCCTCCTGTCTCTACCTGCAATGCCCAGCACAGAACAGAAGGCTCAGGGATGTTGTCTGGCCTCTCAGACCTCTCCTGTGACCCCCATTTCCTTATGGCTTTGCTCCAAAGGCCTGTATATGATGTGGGGTTGTGGGAGGCCTTGCAGAGGCAGAAGCCCCCCCCCCAAAAAAAACCCTGCATTTCTCCAGCCATGAGAATAGGTGTCAGAGGGAACCCCATTTCTAAAGGAACATTACATTGCCTCCTGTCCACACTTCAGAAAAAAATGACTTGGTGCCTTCCCACCCAGAAATTCTTTTTTTTTTTTTTTTTTTTTGAGTGGTGGTTGTTGGTATTACCAGAAGTTCACAGGGCTTACTTCTGGCTCTATGTTTTATCCCTGGCAGGACTTAGGGGATGTAATGTGGTGCCGGGGATTGAACCCAGAGCAACTATATGCAAGATAAGTGCCCTGCGCACTGTACTATCTCTCCGGCCTCAAGATTCAACCAACCAACAAAACAAAAAATTTCCCCCAATTGTACCTGTGGCTACTATAGTGCCCCATCATCCCAGTAACCCAATCATCCCAGCAACTCCATCATCCCAGCAGCTCCGTCATCCTAAAGGCTCTGTGATCCCAATGTCCCATCATTCCAGCACCCTATAAAAGGGCAACACTGGGAGGCACTGCACTAGAGGAGCACCCCAAAGATGTGTCTGAAAAGGGGGGTGATCTTCCCAACAAAAAGGTCATGAGAAGAGTCTTCAAAGTAGGCTTCCGAAGCCAGAGAGGAGTGGGGCTACAGGCTTTGTGTGTCATAGGTCCTGGGTTCGATCACTAGTATCCAGGTCCTCATCATTTCTGGTGTAACTCTCCACAACAACTGAACTGAACTGAAAAAGTGGACTTCTCAGGATAATTATGCTCCCAGCACCACTGTTCAAACTCATTCTTTCTTTATTTGGGAGTGGAGGGGGTTCTCCAAAGCAGTATCCAGGGGTCAGACATACAGGTCTCAGCTAAGTGGGCTAGTGGTTCAGTGCCATGGCCCAAGGTGCTTCTCAGGCCCTCCAGTGCCTGGGACTATAACTGGTGCTGCTTGTGGGCTCATTTGGTGCTGAAGATGGACCCAGAGCTGGGTGCTGGCCAGCACATGCCTGAACTCCATGCATTCTATGGCCCCTGGTCAAGCTCATTTAGGCAAATAAACTGGTCCTACAGCATCTATCACACAGGGGCCACTATCTGGCACCATAAACTCAAGTGTCACAAGATATATGCTTTACTCAGAACCATCCATAAAAGGCAGAATCATCTCAGGAAAGAGTCAACATTCCAGAAACAAACTGGTTGCTTTTTCTCAGATCCCAGTTCTGCAAGGTCTGAGGCATTTAGCCGAGGGTGAGTGAGGTAGTTATGGAACTTATATTACAGCAGAACATCTATAATATAAGGGTACACCTGTTTCATAGTCTTGTGCAAGAACAAACGAGCTAATGCATGACCAGACCTTGCTATGATACCTGGTCCATACTTAGCTATTATTTCCAACAACTGGTACCACTCATATATATTATTTCTCTTTGTTTTTACAGGTGCTGCAATGTATTTAGCTAAAACCATGACTGTAATATTTTAGCCTTCATGATGCAATTTAACAAGCTTGTGAGATTTGTTCTTTTTCGATCCTCAATGCTTTTATGTTCAATTACTTTTTAATTACAAAAACAGATGTTTCTAAGACATAGTAATACTTAAGTTTTGCAAGTCAATGCAGAATAGCATTTCCATTATTAGATGCTGCTACTTTTTTATTTTAAAAAACACATTTGCATAAAAAACACAATACACGGTATTATATATTAGCTAGCACCAGTGGCTATTTCTTTAGAAAGTAAAACTTAAAAATATTTATCCAAGCCAACTTACATCTCACTTGAGATACAACTAGCTTTTAAAGGGAGTTTTCATAATTATCATTAGGGGCATAACTAGGCTGTTTTCATAGTTGGCACCCCTGGAGCAAATGACTCATTGTCAATTACAGTTTATAGTTACATTTGAACTCTTCATTTTTTCAAGACTGTGCAGGCAATCTTGGCAATTTAGCCCTACATACTTTAAACATACTTCTGTTCATAAAATATCTCACATACGAGAGAGTTGCTGCTAATCCTACCATTCACTTCCAATTCCAGATATGCTGACTCGCCGATAGATTATCCCTGAGAATAGAGATAAACTGAGAAAACTCTCCATCCTAGAAAGCAAGGAACTCATTCAGCGCTGCCTAGGTGTAAGCACAGATGTGCCTCGAGGGCCGCAAAGTAAACGGCCAGCAACCAAGAGTGAGAAAATCCAACCCTGTTCTTTTTTCTGTGTTACTTGACATCCTTCTGCACCAAACAGAGGAGGTGCAAGTCTGACGGAGCCTGGAAGAAAGGCCTCAGGAAAGTATGTCCACATGAAATAGGACACACAGCACCACTGCCATATTCTATATCCTGCCTTAGTCCAACCCTGGCCCCTCTTGAGAGAGAACATAGCTTTTCAAAGCACACAACGCCAAGGAAAATTTACACTATTGTTCCTGGTATGTTGTCTGGCTCCCCACACCCCCCAACCCCAGGGGAACAGACAAGGGTCCCAGGCTCTCAAAAACTCCAAATGAATTCATAGGCAATGATTAGCTAAGATGCTAATGCTTTCACAGGGGGGCTTCAATGGGGCTTTGAGAAGCTTTTCTCTGGCAAAGTATTCCTATGAGAGGGTAGGAAAGGAGCGAGCTGGCTGCAGTCTAACCATTCCCACTGCTCATTTCAGGCAGGACACACAGGAGCACTGGCTTTGCTCTGGTGCTTGCACAGTGAAGATACACATGCCTCCTCTCCTGGGCAAAGCAGGGGGCAGCGCAGAAAGGTTGGGTGATAGAGCAGCCCTGAAGATTGCCTGCTTCGAGTAGACACTGCCGAAGGGACCACAGGATGATCTATGTGCTGTCTGGTAAATGTCCCTCTCTCACCCATCTGTCCAGGACACACAGGCTTGTCCTTATCATCTCACCTAGGTTTTGGGGAGGCCAAAGGCTGCAAAGACTAACCAACACCCAGCTCAGCATAGACAGGGGATGGTGGCAGCAAGGCTCTCAGGATGCTACACCTGAGTCCCCCAGCACTCCTTTCTCAAGTTCCCTGAGGCTGAGCCTATCAGAAGCAGGGTAAAGGAATAAAGGGGTATGTGGGTGCAATTCAGTTAAGCATCATCTGACTTGATGGCACTTTTGGTTCTTTTGTTTGTTTTCATTTTGGACCACACCTGGTGGTGCTCAGAGACTACTTCCGACTCTGCTCACAGAAATTACTCCTGGCAGCACTCAGGGGACCACCTGGGACACTAAGGATCAAACCCAAGTCAGCAGTGTTCAAGGCAAATGCCTTACCTGCTGTCTTGTGTCATCTTTCAAGTCTCTTGATGACACTTTTGTAAAGGAAACTGAGATCAACTCTGGGCCCTTCACTGACTAGAAATCAAGTCTCTGGGGTCAGAGTTTGGATTGGACATGGCTTAAGGACATAGTCATCCCTAATTCTATCCCAGCAACTCGTATGATTCCCTGAGCACCATCAGGAGTGATCCTTAAGCACAGAGTCAAAGGCATGTCCTGAGCATGGCAGGGTATAATTCGCACAATATAACCTCTCCCTCCCCCCCCTCCCCACAATAGTGTTAGACTGTTCCCATGAGTCTTCCAGGAAGCCCCAGTCCTTCCCAAATTCTCTCTGCCATACCCACTAGTGCAAGAGCTGAGTCCCAGGTTGGTCCCCGCTACCCCCCAGACTCCCAGGGCAGCTCATGGGGACCTGAGTAAAATGCAAATCAGCAGCTGGCATGGCAAGGCCCTGGGCCATAGGCGGGCACCCATGCTGATGCTCTTCTCTGAGGGAAGTGGGCTGGTGAGGAGCCCTTGGGGTTTTTGGCCCTCAGCGCTCAGCCTAGTGCTCTCCTGAAGAAGGGATAGCAGCAGGGATCGGTGGGTCACTCACCCCAGATCAAGAGAAACCAAAAGTAAGCACCCAGTGCCAACACACCTTTGCCCTGGATTCCAGTCAGGCATCGTCACCACACCCTTGTGATGACAAACAGGGGACCAGAGAGAGCTGCTTTTGGGAGGAGGAGAGGGGCTGGCCGGAGGCAGAGGAGGAGATTCTTTGACCATTAAGGTGGGGGAGCAAATCCTTCAGTGCTCAGATTACTCCAGGTTTGGCTCTCTGGGCTCACTCCTGGTGCTGCTCCAGAACTGACCATGTGGGGTGTCTGGGACAGAACCCGGGTGGAGAGAGTACGTACAAGACAAGCCCTCCCCCCACCCCCCACCAGCTGTACTATCTCTGCAGGCCAGTCAGCTCTTGAGAGAGAGAGAGAGAGAGAGAGAGAGAGAAACTTCTGTTCGCTCTAACTCCTCGGGAAGACACTATTAGCAAATCCTCTCTTGATTATCAAACTCGCCGTCACCCGCACCGCCCGCAATGCCTGTTCGCAGTCGGCCCAGCTACATCTAATCTGCAGTGCGAACGAGCAGAGACACCGCGGGGTCAGTTTCCACTTGCACAAGTGCCCGGCGCAAAGGCAAAAAGCACCCAAAGGATGCTCTGCTCAGTGGGCGTCCATCCCGGGAGGACAAGTCCTGGTCAGCAGCCCCCGGGGCCCTTGGAACGATCTTCCCCCAAAGATCCGAACGCACAGCGTGTCCCCCCACCCCCGCCCATGTCCTCCGCCCGAGCCCGCTTCCCGCCCGCGCCACTCACCCCGCGCCACCGGCCCATCCTCACAAAAGGCCGCTCGGAGCTCGGAGTTCGAGCCCGGTTCCGCTTGCGGCGATAGTCAGAGGGAGAAGTCTCCCAACGGCGAGCCAGCCCCAGCGGCGTCCTTATCGAGGCCACGCGGGAGGGGCGGCGAGGGTGGGGGCGCCCTGCACGCCCGAGATAGACGCCACACGCGCCGCGCGGGCCACCCGGGCCGAGAGCGGCCACCAGTGGCCGTGCGGGGACAGCGGCGTCTGCAAAGGCTCAAGCCGAGGAGCGCTCGGCCCCTCGGCTCCCCGGGGCGCCGACGATCCATCACATTAACTTCTGCTGCCCGGGATGCCCCTGTCTCTCGAGTCCGCACCGGTCTCAGCGGGTGGTGGCCCGGGTCCCCGCCACGCACAAAGCGCCCGCGTCCCGGTGCCCCTTCCCTACCCGGCGGATTCCCCAGCGCCCGCCCGCCCGCCCGCACTCTCCGCCCCGCGCCCCGCGCGCGGCACAAAGCTCCCAAGACCGAGGTCCAGGGTTCATCCTCAGGGACGCTGCCTGTGCTGCAAACGAAAGGGGTATCGCCCCCTCCTCGATCACCCGCGGCGTCATCTCCCCAAGTCCAGGGTGGGCGTCCCGGGCGCGGGGCAGATCCGCACTGCGGCTGGCTGGGCCACTTTACAGGCAGACTAGGAAGGCCGGGAGATATTTTGGCGTTTGGCTCAGACACTGCAATTCCGGACTGCGGATCCCCGAGTGGCAGTGGGGGCCCCCGGATCTCCTCCCAGACAGTTCTCCCGCTTCCCTCCACAAACTTCCACAAACGCAGGACGCAACTTCCAGCCTGAACTTCACACGCGTGTAACTAGCGTGCAAAGGCCCCCACCCCGCCTCTACGCCCACCGTGTGTCAGCAGCACCCCCATCCCGCACTCTACCCGGGCAGCTGGGCGCAAGTCGGGGCCCCGGAGCTGTACCCGCAGTTGTGCGCTCGCGGACTTGCAGGGATCCGGCGGGGGCGCAGTCTATCCGCGAGTCCAGCAAGCTAAGCTAAGCCAGCTGAACCCGCTCCAAGCCGGAGGCAGCCCAGGATCCAGTTCATTCTTCAGACGCGGGTTCCAGTCCGACGCGTCTCCAAGGGACCAATAGCTGCCCTCGGCGGCCAGCGACAGCACCGCCACCCAAATCAAACCTGGGTGCGGGGGGTGGAGAGGGTGACCCCAGACTTCCCAGGGAAGCTCAAAGGCAGTCACGACTCTGCTAGCTAGCTAACCAGGTCCTCCCCGATCCCCGATTCACGGGAGCCCAGGGAGTTCCTGCGCCACGCACCCCAATCGGCCGTGCGGAGCTGCCAGCACTCACCGCGGCCGCGCGGCGCTCCCCGCGCGCTCTGCGCTCGCTGCTGCCCGCCGAGTCCCGGCTCCGCCGCTCCTTCCCCGGCCACTGCAGTCCCGGGGCCGCGGACCGCGAGGGGGGCAGGGCGGCGCGGGGCGGAGCGCGGTCGGAGCCTCAGGTAACAAAGCTGCTCTCCCCGCAGCCGCCGCATCGGAAAGAAAGGGCAACACCCCTTTCTTGCTCGGCCGCTTCCTCCTCCCCTGCCCGCGCCCACGTCGGCACTGCAGCGCTCACCTTCACCTGCGCGGGGCCCCGGGGCCCTGGGAGCCGCCACGGGGCACGGCGCTCCCGGGCACCCCTCCCCATCTGCTGGCGCGGGGCCTGGGCGATCGGCCACCCGGGGAAGTCGGGGTGTGGAAGAAGAGCCGGGTGTCCTAGTAGAACCAGTCGGGGACCCGGTAGAGCCTTCTGCAACAAAGGCGCCTCTGCAGCCGCCCCAGGGCTCCCCTCTCGGGCGCACACGCGCGCGCGCCTGTCCCGCGCACTCGTGAGCTCTCGCATCCCCACGCGCGCGCCGGCCACCCTCTGCGCGCCCCGCCGCCGCCCAGGGCTTTCTCGGGGAGCTCTAGGCGGGCCCCTCCTGCGAAGCGATCCCGCCGAGCTCGGTCCGCGCTCCCCAAAAGTCAGCCCCTCCCTCGGGCCTGCCAACCTGCGAGTTTGCTTCAAAGAGTGTGGGGACAGAAACTTTCCCGTTGCATTTAAGTAACGCTAAAAAGTGGACCCCTCCTCCAAGCCGTCCCCAGGACTTGAGCAGTTACGGCTGTCGCAGAGTGGGACAGAGGAATGTCCGTGTCTTTCTTTTCCCCTCAACAAGCTTGTGACACCAACAGGCAGTGAGAAGGAAAGTCTGCCCAGCCGCTCGGAAACCCGCTGCTCCGACGCCGAGGCGCCCTCTGGGGAATGAAGTCATCTCTACCTTTGACTCCCGAGCCAAGATAACAGGCTCTGCCAGCCTGGAGACCAGACTAAAGATTTCCTCCTTCTCAGGGCCTCGACCTCGGGATCCCTCCCCCCACACCCCCCAAGCACTGGGAAGAGCAGTTGTGGTTGTGGGGGGTTAGGGGTGGGGAGACACAACAGTCAGGTTGCCAGTGGTCCTGCTGACTTTCACCACCAAGAGAAAAGAGACCAGCAAGACCCTCCAGCAAAGCTCCAAGGAGCTTTAAATGCCCTGAGGCTTCGAACCCCAAGAATGGGCAGACTTAAGGGTCTGAGGCCTTGTGTCTGGGCCTCCATCTTTTGGCAGCCCCCTTCACACTTCTGGCCCTGTTGCTCGCCCGGCCTGCCCGGGGAGGGGGGGGGGTGCTTTCTGAAAATACCACACTGCAAGGGCTCATGTCTGCAGCCCTTGACGCTCTCCTTGGTGTCCCTGCGGCCTGAAGGTCTGTTCAGCCACTCTCTGACCCTCTGTCCTTTAAGCATAGTAATGGAACCTCCGTCTCCATCTCCTCTGTCTGCCAGGTCCAGCGGGGTGAGATAAGGGCTTCCTCCTGGATAGTGGGTTCTTATGTCTGTCAAACTCATAAGGGAGTGTTTTCAAGAACAATTGACAAATGGAACTGAAGGGGCAGGCTCTTGATCCTCGAGGTCGAAATTGAATATCCAAAAGACAATTCCTTTTTCCATCTCTATGCCATTTCTTTTCTGGCCACACTAAGAACCTGAATTTATTTGAGGGGAGGTTTGGTGTACAAGCAGTTTTGCTTAGGGTCTTCTTCTGGATCTGTGCCCAATGGTCACTGCTGATGGTGCTCTGAGGACTTTATAGCAACGCTAAGGGTTAAACAGGGGTCACACACTTCCAAGGCAAGTGCTTTACTCCTGTATAGACTTTTGGGCCCCACCGAACCTGATTATTTTATCCAGCTGTCAAGCTTCCTTTGGTTCTGTCTAAATTCTTCCAATCTAATATTTACAGGAGGTGTTTCTCCTTCCACATCTTCAGTCAGTGTCCAAGAAGAGAAGGTTCAGCTGATGCTTATTTATTGTTGCCCATGTGCCAGGCTTGCCTCATCCTCAGAACATTCAGGGTCCCTGAGTTCTGCCCTTTCCATCTTAGAGCGATCCAATTGGGATCTATACGCACTGTTTCTGCAGGCTTTCTCCTCTCCCCTTGGTTCATCTGGAAACCTTGCTGGTAGCTGAGTGTCCTTGTTTGTTGTTTAGAGTTTGCTGTGTTTATGAATGCAACACAAGGACCTATGTATGTGTTAAGGATCAATTTACTTCACCGTGCTCCTGCCATCAGTTTTCCTGCTCTTTCCACCACGGTTCTTGGGGAGCAAACCTCAATACGATCATTGAGCTGTGAACCCCTGATATTAGGAGCTAGAATTTTGGGAAACTGCAAGAAAACTAGTGTTTTGCTGCCTTGCTGCCTGGTGATCCAGCTGGACTCCAGGACTGATCTTGCTAACTGTGGTCAGTGCACCTGGGTTTCTACCAGGCACACAAGGCTACTGGTAGGACTCTGTCCTCTTAATGAGCTTGAGCATCATGAGAAGTCTAATGCAGCCATAGTGTTGAGTAGGAGCAACTGCTGCCTTCATGGATTGTGCCAAGGAAGAGTGCAATGCAGGGTGGGGCGAAGATATTGATCAATATTATTTATGTTTGGATTGGGAGCCACACTCGGCAGTACTCAGGGCTTATTCCTGGCTCTTGGCTTTGGGATCACTCCTGGTGGTGCTGGAGGGACAGTAAGCAGTGCCAGAGATGGAACTGGGATCAGCCACATGCAAAGTGAGTGGTTTAATCCCCGTATTGTCTCTGTGACCCAGGTCACTGTGGTTCAAAGTGTGACTTGGGGGCCAGAGTGATAGCACAGCAGTAAAGCATTTGCCTTGCACACTGCTGACCTGGGACAAACCCAGGTTCAAGCCCTAGCATCCGATATGGTCATTGGAGACTTCCAAGAGTGATTTCTGAGTGCAGAGCCAGGAGTAACCTCTGCGCACCACCAGGTGTGACCCCAAAAGAAAACAAAACGAAAGCAAAGTGTGATTTGGTTGCACCTTGATAATGTGACCAATCTGCAAATCTTTCATGTGCTCAGCTGAGGGGGAAGACAGCACCCTTCCTTCTTCATTTAGCCTGATACTCTTTCTTTCTCACAGCTTACAGCAGCTGTTTCATAACAGCACCCTCTTCCTGCACTGGCTTTGAATACAGTTGTTTCCTTTTGATTCTTGTTTTCTGTGTTCTGGATCCTGGGTGTCAAGAAGAACAGAGGGGAGCAGAGTATAATAAGCTCCTTATGAGGCTTCTAATCTTAAGGACAGTTCATTCAATTTTCACCCTGACATCTGTCACCTCACCTAAATTTGTCCTGGGGAGTTAGTTCAGAGTTGCAGTCTGTCCCTCTGTCTGTTCCAAGTGTACCGGCCACTGTTCAAAGAAAGGCGCAGACTCCAGAAGTGCTGTCAGCTCCATTACTGGAATGGTGACCAGAAGATGGTGGAGCGACTGCTCCTCTTGCTGATGTTGCAGGGGATCTTGGTGCTAGGCAGTGTGACCATATGGAACTTTCCAGCCAAGTCAACCAGCTCAGGACTGAGTGAGTTGTGGAACACAGTCTAAGTTGGGCCCATTTGCAAGGGGCTGCACCAAGTCCTGCAGAACTTCTCTCTTTGCAACATGCTGGGCCACCATTCCAGAATGTTCCATTCCCTTTACCCACTCATTTTCTTTTTTACTAGCTTCATTTTCCCCAAAGTTCTCAGAGTTTGCAGTTTCAATCATCATGAGGTGCCACTGAATTTTAAAAAGACATCCAAAAAGAAAAGAATGGAATTTTGAAGTCCATACTAAAAAATAGCTTTCAGATTTTTTGCTTTTAACAAGTTAGTCTATCCATGAACTGAGTTTTCTAGGGAACCAAAGTGGACTCAGAAATGAGTCTCCATGGGGCCAGAGCGATAGCATGGAGGTAAGGTGTTTGCCTTGTATGCAGAAGGACGATGGTTTGAATCCTGGCATCCCATATAGTCCCCTGTGCCTGCCAGGGGCGATTTCTGAGCATAGTGCCAGGAGTAACCCCTGAGTGCTGCCGGCTGTGACCCAAAAACAAAGCAAAACAAACAAACACACAAACAAAAACAGAAATGAGTCTCCTGTCACCTTGGACTGAGGCACCCCATGGACTTTAAAATCTTTCCCGACCCCTTCCTTTTCCCTCTCCCTCCCTCTCCTTCTGTCTTTTACAGAATGAGACTGGCATTACTGAATCCTCCTTAAAACTCACTGCGAGATGAGATCAGTTGTTCAGTACTTAGATTATAGGCTGTGTCCTTGCTCTTAAAATTGGAAACTGCAAAAGAAACAAACTCTGCCAACTCTATAGTTAAATAGACTTGCAGACAAATGCAAAAAGACTCACCCACCCTTCCTTCAGCTAACAGCCATTTCTAAGAGAAATTGCTAGAACTTGTTTCTTTGCAGGGGTGGAAAGTAGAAACTCAAATCAGTAGAATCATTGCTGTTCGTGTGAAAGCTAAATTTCCCTCAAATATCTATTGGCAACACACAGCCAATGTATTACTATAATTTTCCTAAAGTAACTTTTGAACTGAAAAATGATGTTTTATTTTTGCAGGCTAAGAAATCTAAATAGTAACTTTCTTTTAAATATAGTAAATAATGACTAAGCCCTGATCACTTGGGAGGGAAAAACTCTCTCTAGAAGCCAAGGGGTGATTTCAACGTAGAATTTTAAATAGAAAGGGTTTTCATGTGATCTTAATATCCACTTTGGTGTTCACTGCATCTGTCTTGTAAGAGGTAAATGCAGGTATTTTGTTACTAATGGGGTTGGTTGGTTTGAAGGTCTGAGAGATTAAGGATGACCCTTATCCAACACGTGAGAAGGAGGTCATTAGACACCAGTGCCCTTTGTCCCCACCTTCTGTTTCCTTACAACATGCTCTGCATTTCTCCCTCTCAAGAAGAGAGAGAGAGAGAGAGAGAGAGAGAGAGAGAGAGAGAGAGAGAGAGAGTATGTGTGTGTGTGTTTTGGAGGCACAGATGAATACATAAAAAATGCTGTGGAGATCACTGACCTTTTCTTAGTTCACCACAAATCCAGTGCTAAGGGATTGGTGTTAATTTAAATGAAGGGACTGTCCAACAGTCAGATCCTAAGGAGAAAAATCACTTTAAAAAAACCCACAAGGAGGGCCTGGAGATATAGCACAGTGGCATTTGCCTTGCAAGCAGCCAGTCAGAACCTAAGGTGGTTGGTTCGAATCCCGGTGTTCCATATGGTCCCCCGTGCCTGACAAGAGCGATTTCTGAGAGATAGCCAGGAATAATCCCTGAGCACTGCCGGTAGTGGTCCAAAACACCACCACCCCCCAAAATAAAAACCCATAAGGAAAAAAAATCCACAAGGGCTCAGAGAGATAGTACAGGAATTAAGGCACTTGTCTCACATGTGGCTGTGGTGGCAGCAACCCAGCTCAAGTCTCTGGTACCACCTATGGTTTCCTGAGCACTGCAGGAGGTCACTCCTGAGTGTGCAGCCAGGA
>PVKC010037694.1:0-12919 GCA_004027635.1 Crocidura indochinensis
GAACCGATGACCTTTTGCATGAAAGGCAAGCACCTTACCTCCATGCTATCTCCCGGGCCCCCATTCTACTTGTTTTGATGTATTATGTTGGAGAGTTGGAACAGGGTCCAATTGAATAATACATCAAGATAATCTCTGGGTAGAATTTATTTACTTGATTGAGTTTTATTCATTCTGAATTTGGATCTAATCTGCTCCAGAGACCTCAGTCACCATAGGTCTTCAAGTTTCACTGAAACATTGAACAACAAAGTCACTTTTTATATGTGCTAGTCTATGTTTGCCTTATCGTTTTGTCCCCTGACTCCAATCATTTGTTATATATCCCAGTAGATTCTTTATTTTTCTTTTCTAAAATGAAAAATGATCATCATAATTTTGCATATAAGGAGAGATGTTTGTAATCTGTGTCTGGTTCATCCCTAGACTATTCAGCTTTAGTCATCTTATAAAAGCATATGTAGTCTGTGCTATTGAGAGAGCTCTTAAGAGAATAGGAGTTTGAAGGGAACATGAGCAATGTTTAATTTCTATTTTGTAGGAAAAAAATCACAAGTTTTTAGAATATACTTTATTGAATGAGTGAACCATCATATGTCTATGTGTATATACAGAAAACATCATAAGTATTGCTTCAATAAGCAAAGGATGTTAAGAACTTCAAAATTTAGTTAGCAAAATGTGTTATTTTATAATAACATATTTGAAGGGTATGAACCAATGACGTTAAGTATATTTCTGAATGTAGGAGTACTTGTCTTTTGGCAGCTGGAGATGAGAAGTGGTGAGATGGTAAGGCAAAATGTGTTGTATTCTAATTATAGCCAATCCAGTACATTATTCTTCATGAAAAGATTTTTATTTCTCTCCATCATATACAGAAGGAAGTTTAAAGCAACCCAATTCTACTAATTTTAAATCACATTTATTTTTTATTCTTTATATTTTTATGTTAACTAAATTAGATTACTCTCTATATCTCTTAATATCTGCATTTGCTTTTTCTTTTTACTTATTTTAGAGTCATTCTCAAATTGGAGATTTTGATTTAAAACAATCCACTAATTTATTGATATCATTCATTTGCTAGATGCTACATATATATTTAGCCTTTTCCTCACAAATGGGAAATTAAATTAGTTTACTGATATTCTTGGACATAAGTCTTTGTGTTCATATTGAATAATTTAATTCTAATTAATTCCTAGGAAAAAAGACCAAAAATAGATAGATTAAATTTATTTACGTGTTTTCTCTGGTTACTAAATTGTCTTGAAGGATGGACATTCTTCTTAGGCTTAATTATTTTTATTAGTTTTAATTCCTTCTATTTCTATATCATTGATTACTTTATTCTATAGTAGGTCTCAGAAAAATTTTTATGGCTCTTTTCTTAGAATCCTTTTCCATCATGTGGTGGTTCTGGCACATGATGGGACAGAACTATTACTTATTGTCAGCTACTTGCTGTGGGCACACACATTATGTTATAAATATCTAAATGGTCCTTGAAAGAAAAATGGTACCCAGCCAATGCTTTCCTGGATCATGTAATGAGAATTACTTTCACTTAAATTGTAGAGATAGATTTGTTTCTTCTGGAAATGAATAGTCCAGACCAGAGATTGAACCCAGAAAAGCTGTGAACAAAGCAAGTGCCTAACCCTCTATATTTTCCCCCTGACTCATATGTTCCAAGAATTTGTGAAGGGACATACCCAGCCATGCTCAGACTCTGTGCTCAAGACATTTTGAAGGGGCAGTAACAATATATGGCTGAAATCATTCCTGGTGGAAATTTTGCTAGTCATACTACCTACCGTATATCTCTGTCCCAAGTTTTAAATATTTGGGGGGGATTTTGGGTAACAACCGGTGATATTCAGGGGTTATTCCTAGTTCTGTGCTCAGAATTAGCCTCTGGCAGGCTCAGGGGACCATATGGGATGCCGGGAAATGAGCCATCATCAGTCCTGGGTCTGCTGCGTGCAAGACAAATGCCCTACTGCTGTGCTATCTCTCTGGCCCCCTAGACAAGTTTTGATTTTTAAAGACTCATGACAACCCTTCAAGTTACTTAAATCTTAGATGTTGGGTTACATCTTATTTTACTCAAAACAAATATCATCCCTAGTTTCTTTGTATGTTTGTTTGCAACTTGGATTTACCCCAAACAGAGATTGTCTTAGTTGTAATCCTGGGTGGGTTTATTGCCATACCAGGGGTGATTGCTGTTCAGTTGCCAGTTGTAAAATCACCACAGGTGCCATGTCTCCAAACCCTAGTGAATGAATATGAATTAGGGTCATACAAGAAATAATCCAGATCAGGCTTAGGGTGAAGCATGTGTAGTCTGGCAGTCTTCTATCTAGTATGGAGCTCCCTGCCTGCCAGACTGCCATTTCTATTGAGTACAGAGATCGACCCTGGATGGGACATTAAACCCACTGAGGTTTACAAGTAAAACAATCTTTGTTTTGGAGGTGAAACCAAGTTATTAACAAAGAAAACAGTGATAAACCATTTCTGTTAGCATCTATGGTTTTATATCATTTTCACATTTTCTAAATATTATAAAGGAATATATCTATGTTCAAAATATATAATGTTGCATATTCACAGTCTGTTCATGTATTTCATACTTACTGTCCATATCTACCATCTATATTTCTGTCTATTCAACAGCAGCAACATTCATCACCAGGTAATATTTTATTGATTTAATGTATTTTCAAGAAAGCTGCCCACTAAACCATCCTTTTATCTTAAATAGTGGTGGAGTGGCTGTCTAGGGGAAAATGGGCTAGCAACATAAGCATAACTTTAACCATATTTTTGTCCTTGAGTCTATAAAGACAATGAAAATAATGCATAAAAGCCACAGGGGTAAAACTTTAAAAAGCAGTATGCTAGAAGAAGGAATAGCACCTTACAATATGCTTACTTGATTTGATTCCTGGCACATAATTTGTTTTCTAATACCCTGAGAAAATGATCCCTTAGAACTACTGTGTGTGATCTAAGTTAACCTGAACCCCCCCAAAAAAAAAAGTCAGTTTAACATGCTGGAAGTTACAACATTGATTAGGTCACACATTTAACATGAACAGAACTCAATTTCTATTCTGATCCACCTGGTCTATTGAAGAACGTTGAGCACAATCCTTGAGCACCCAGCACTGCAGGTGTGATCTAGGCATTCCCAGAACTGTAAGGACTAAGCAGTGTTTCATACTTGGGTCATTTCATTAAACTATGGAATTTATCAATAGTTAGTAAAGAATTGTTGGTTGGGCTCCTGGGCCTCTTTGCCCTGTTTGTGTACCTCTCACCTCTTCGAAATAAATGTTTACAAGTAGTTCAGGGTCCAAAGAAAGTTTAAAAGACTGAATACATTCTTCTCTGGCAGAAGAAATAGGTTCGATGTCTGGCATTACACTTTTCCCTGAACAATAAATCTCAGAGCAGAGCAAGAGAAAGACCCTGGGTGTTCCAGGAGAACCCCATATATGCTCACATGGAACACCAACTGGAATCACTTTTGGAGTGGCCATTTTTGTTTTGTGCTTGTTAGTTGATGGCTATATAAAGGAACTTTTAGTTAAAATAAAAAATTATTTGGAATTAGATTAAATTTCTTTTACCCTGATAGTCTTCCTTGTTTTTTTTTTGTTGTTGTTTTGTTTTGTTTTGTTTTAGAATTGGCATCTTGATTCATAGTTTTTTAGGTTTTGAATAGGAATTAGGTTCAAGATTATGAGAAATGTCCCTTCATTTAGATTGTTTTCTTTATTGATTTTTAATGCTTATTTTTATGTGATGGCCTTCTAACAGTTGCAGGGTTCAAAAGTAACAGTTCTACTCTCTCTTGGGTCTCCACATAGGATTTCTACTCAGCTTCTCCTAATCTGTTTTATTTAGGGGAATTATTCTTTTCTACTCTTCATATTCTTTGTTCCACTGAAATTTTCGAATTGATTTGAGAGCAGGAAGGTTGGAGAAATGAAGAATGCAATAAAACAGCTGTCAATTCAATTGGAGGAAAACACGTAAATGTATTAAAAAAGTGCACATAATTCAATTCATGCAAATGACAACAGAATGATTCTAACCATAATAGATTAATGGTTCCTAAAGGAAGTAATTAGCTATTCCAACATTCGTCTCTCCAAATAACAAATGTACATTGTCTCCAATTTAATCACAAAACTAATACATAAGATAAAATTCATTTAATTATGCATACCATTTTATTGCTCTGTACTTTAGATAAAATAATTGCTTCACTCAGAATTTCTGTGTCATGCAGAATGGCATTAAGTCTGTTCACTGTCTAGATCAGCTCAAAGACAAATGCTCATGCCCTTCACAATCTTAGGCATTTGGCGAGAGACAAAGAACAGCAGACACCAGTAGACAGAATTGGATTGTTGACAGAAGAAACTTTGAGTGCAGTGGCCTTTTCAATTTTAAACTCTTCAAATGTTGCACATCCTTTTTGGCCTAGTTCTATTGCTAACATCTTCAGGATACTCTTCTTGATTTCTCATCACACTGATTCTCTTTCTTGAGCAAACACACACACACACACACACACACACACAAAACACGCAAAACATGCAACATGCCCAACTTAGTTTTTTTTTTTTTTTCATTCTTTCTGTTGGCTTGAGTTACTTTACGTCTTACAAGTTTGGCCTATTAAATACATTTCCTTAATGATTTTCACCAAATTATCAGATATAAACCATCCAAAATAAGGTAACATATTAAGTAGAAGCAATATATTTCATAAAATTAAGTGGCTTTTTTAGGTGACAGTGATTATTCTGTCAGTGAAATAACTTGGTTAGTTATTTTAAGGTCATCATCTGGTTGCCAATCTTAAAGGATTACTCTACTCTAAATGTTCCTCAATTTTAAGATAATAACATTTTTTTCTTCTTTTCTTTATTGGCCATAATATGCTCATCCAGTCTTGATCTAGTTTTGATCTTATTCATTCAAAAAAAAAAAAAGGAAATGATATCAGTCAGATATAATAGTACCATGGGAAAATAAACCTTTTCCTTTGAGGATCAAATATGTCAGTTTCCTGTGGATTCAGTTGACTTCCTGACACTCTTTTGATTGAAAACTTGGTAATGATCACACTTAGTGGGATGAGATAGAAATTAAACATGGATAGTTTGGGAAATGATTATGTGTTTCTACCTTTCATGTTCCGTTCTAATGTCAATGAAGTCAAGATTCAAAAGATAGACATTATCCTTTGAGGTTTGTAATTTGAAAATCTTATTCAGTGCATTATAAATTAAGCAAGACCTGAAAAATGTAGCTGAATATGATTATATATTCTTATGTGAGTAGTTTCTACAGAAAATTTAAAATAAAATTTATTTGTGTATATATAGTATCTATAAACATCTAATTAATTATTTGTATATAGGAGTTTGATTTAAAATATTCAAAAGTATGTTTTTATGTGATTTTTTAGCTGAGAAATGAGAAAAATTGGTGGGTAATCCAAATACCTAAAACTACTGTATTCTTTAAACTTCCAACTACCTTGATAAATTGTACATTATAATTAGAGAGGTTATTTATTTTTTAAAAGTTAGATGTTTATTCTAACCACTATGTATGGTTTATTGTGTGTAAACTTGTTAGAATGTGATATTCATAAATTCAGTAAGACTTTATTTAAGATGTTTATGTAAAGATATTAAAAATGAAATACATTTAATTAACAAACTTTCTATGTCAGATTACTTGCCATACTGTGGTGGGTCTTAATTAATCGGTTGAAACTTTTGAATGGGATTCATTCACTCACCTGCTTTTTGTCATCATGAACTTATCTATAGGACTATATTAGCTTACATAACATGTATACACATTATTTTTCTCTATTTAATTTTAAGGCCATACCTAGTGGCACTCAGGAATTACTTTTGGCCAGGGAATTATATGGGGGTCCCAGTGGCTCCACTCTGGACAGCTGTGTGCAAAACAAATGTTCTTTCTTCTCTATTATTGTTTTAGTTCCCATTCCTCTCTATATCAACTATCTTTTATTTATTGAAGTATCTCTAGATAATAGTTACAATAATAAATTCAGATTTAAGTCACCTTAGTAAATGTAACTTGACTGTCTTAACTCAGAATAATTTAGTCAGTCTTAAGGAATGAACAGACTACTACTAAAAACTGATAAAATATTAAAAAAGGAATACCTGTCACTATCACATTTTATTAATAATTTTATATCTTAGTTATAATTTAATATTATCTTTATGGAAAATATTATTTAAAATTATAATCTGTGACTAAAAGATATTTCAAATAACTGATTAAAGTTATCTAATGAGTTTAATCAGTTATTTGAACTTCTCAAATTATATTCTAATCATGTTCTTCAGCTTATTCAGTTTGTGACACCAAAATTGAGTGAATTCCCCAAGCAAAAATGCACTTTCCAAATTTTACAAAGAGTCATTCTTATCTGGAAAAAATGGCATTAAAGTCCCCTTCCCTTTCATTATAACTGAAGCAAATATATTAAATTTTATATGCCTGATTTGGGAAATCACTTTCTGTCTCCAGTAACTGATTGTGTGTTATAGCTGGGTCCTTTACAAATGAAGTGCACTTCTATTGCTTAAAAATTGCTTTCCTGTGCAACATGATGTAGTAATGAATTAAATCCAAATGAGCCTTATATTCACAATGTCATAATATGTAACTCGTCCCCTGTGGAACTTTTTTATTATCTAATACAAGGCAAGCTAATGTCTTCCTCTCATGGCTCACTTCTCAGAAGGGCATGTAGTTTTCAGTATTAGAAATAAAGAAAGAAAACCAAGATTTGAGACCATATTACCATTTTATAAACTCTATAAATCACAGAGAGCACCTTAACATGTTCTCAAATATGCAAATCAAATTCTTGTGAAATATAAAAACAAAAAAAATAGCTCCAATTCTATAAAGTGCATTTCTATCTGTAAGAGGAATAAAAAGAAGTTGAACATTTTTCTTTGAGCAAAAATGTGTGCAGGTGGTTTTTACCTTCAACAAAAATAAAATAAGTGTAGGTGGCTTTTTCCCCCCTCTATTTCTACATTTGGTTTCATCATATTACCTTTATTCTGTAGGGAACAACTTGTGAGATCAGCTTGTACCAATATTGTAGTTCAAGCTGCTACAAAGATTTAAAACCTCTAATTTATTACCCTGATAATTTTTTGTAATTGGAGAAACACATCAGATTCTCTTTCTATAGGCTGCCTTTTGCAGTTTCTGGGTGTCATATTGTAATGTAGCTCAATTCTCAGCATGTATCTTGCCTTTTCTTCTGGGAAAGGAGCAAATGGAGAAAATTATTTTGTTCTTGCTCTTTGTTTTAGGCTAGTGAGTCAATCAAGATACATTACATTAGGACTTCATGGTTTGCTGTGGGCTTTTCTGTTGTTAGAAAACCTTGTTAACATGTGAGCATTTTATTCTTGTGCATAGCTAAAAAGAATTGAGGGTTTCCCTTTGTCCAAGGATCCATATGCTGGTGTTAGTCTTAAGTCTAGAAACTAATGGATGCCACATTGATAATAATGGGGGACATGTATGACAGGCCTCTATCCACAAGTGTGAAGAGTTGAAGAAAGCTGACCTAAATTGACTGTTGTGGCATAACAGGCAGGATTCTGAGCTAAAACCTTTTTCTCTACCTTTCTTATAATATGAAAAGTATTTAGATTACTACAAGGTCTAGTTATCCTAGTTTGAAAGTTTAGCTCATGCTTTATCAAATAATTTAAGTCAAACAAAGAGATAAGCTCTTCAATTATGTAGAAAAACTGTTCAGAGTTACAGGCAAGGTCAAAGTTGCATACTTAGGGAAAAAAAGATAGTCAATTTTTCAGAACCTAAATCTTTTTTTTTTGTGGGGGGCCCACACATGGTGATGCTCAGGGGTTACTCTTGGCTATGCGCCCAATAATCACTCCGGTTTTGGGAGTCCATATGGGAAACCGGGAATTGAACCCAGGTCTGTCCTGGGCCAGCCACTTGCAAGGCAAATGCTTTAATGTTGTTTGTTGAGCTATTACTCTGGACCTTTTTTTTTTAGATCAAATTTGTATTACAATGGGAAATAAGATCTGAAATACTTCCATTCACAAGACTTATTTAAGGTCGTTTAATACCATTTATTTATAATTTTATACTTTATTTTTAATGTTTACTGTGAAGCTACACATTAGACTACAAACCAACAAGAAACAAGACTTAACAAGATACCTACACTTATGGTGCTGGTCTTGTGAATTCTGGTGAGATTAGACATGTGGTAAGTAGCAAGTAAGAAATGGGTTAAAAGAAGAAAGAGAGATGATATACAGAGAATGAATATCAATTGCAAAGGTTTCTTGAGTTAATTTTATATAAAGGGATCTTTTCAATTTGAAACATAGATTTCTGTGATGCATCAGATGTTTGAGATCTCTTTCCTCTAATCAACATTGCATCTGTAATCACATGACTGTTATCAAACCATTTGGCATAGCCCTTCTCTGCTTTTTGTTCCATTTGTTCCGTTTTTTGTTCCGTTTGATTTTCTTTCATTAATTTTTATTTTGTTGTTTTGTTTTGGGGCCACACCCTGTGATGCTCAGGGGTTACTCCTGGCTATACGCTCAGAAATCGCTCCTGGCTTGAGGGACCATATGGGACACTGGGGGAATCGAACCTTGGTCCATCGAAAGCTAGCGCGCACAAGGCAGACACCTTATGGCTTGTGTCACCTCTCCACCCCCCTTCTACCATTATTTTTTTTTTAATTTATAGTATTTGTCAAAGTAGCAAACAACAGCAATATTATGGGTAAATCTTCTTTTCTTCTTTTTCCTCCTCCTCCTCTTCTTCCTTCTCCTCTTTCTCCTCCTCCTCCTCCTTTTTTTTTTTTTCAAATTTTTTGGGAAACCCCGGCAGTGCTCAGGGACTACTCCTGGCTCTGTGCTCAGAAATTGCTCCTGGCAGTCTCAGGTAAAAATATGAAATGACGGGCTCGAACTTGGGTTCCTATTATTAGTTTAATAAATTGTAAGCTTTTGACAGAGTTTTACCTTTTTAAGTGAAATTATGACTTGTACCTACTGTTATATAAAGTTATTTATAGTCAAGTATTAAATTCAAGTATCAGTGAAAAGATTTCCTTTACAGATACAAAAATTTAAAATGTTCGCCAGCATTGTATTCGCATCTACTTATATTTCAATTTATCCCTTCAGGTAAATAAGGACTGGTTCATTTTACCTCATTCTTTTCTAGTTACCTTTTTTGGGAGGCACACCCAGTGATGCTCAGGGGTTACTCCTGGTTCTGTGTTCAGAAATCACTTCTGGCTTGGGGGACCATATGGGATGCCAGGGGATCGAACTGTGGTTTGTCCTAGGTCAGCTGCATGCAAGGCAAATGCCCTATCTCTGCACCACCTCTGCAGTTTCTTTTAGTTACTTTTTTTAATGATAAAAATCTAAAAATGAAAAAAGGTGGGATCATAGTGTTAGAGATAGTCAAGGTATTCATTTTCAAAATTTAGATAGTTACTACAATTCTACAGGAATCATAAAGTTAGAGGAAGGAATGATTAATCATCAGAATTTTCATCTCAGGAGACAAAATAATTTGTTTTCATGTTGCTGGAGTAATAATAAGCTGAGGGATGTTTTATTCCTTATATTTAATATGGTCTTAATGGTCTGTAAGAAGGATACAAAGAAAGATTTCACTTGAAGAGTTACCTAATTAACAAAAGAAAAAGAGCTGTGAAAATAGCAAATAATACTCAAACTTATCATAATTAGATGATTTTGAGAGGAATATGATTGTAATTATAAAATTAAATTATTAAATTATTATGGCAATTATTAAATTAAATTATTTTTGACTTGTGAGTCAAGATAGTTTCTGGAATTATTTCTAAAGTAATTAGTTCAAAAAGGCAAAACCGTAAGAGTGGCATTTAGAGCTTTCTTGGTAGGTAAAAAAAGACACTATATTACATATAAGTTCTAGGAAAGACAACTAAATAAGGTTTTGGAAAAATGGAAGTTCAATTGTCAGTTCTAAGAATATCTGTGGCATATACATGTAGGCAGTATGTAAAAATGATGAGATGAGTTTTTTTTTTCTGACATAATGGTCATCCATAGCATATCTGATTCTGTGATGTAAAATAAACTTGTGAGGAGGAATTCAGAGAAAACAGAAAAATTTAGTAGAAAACTAAGCATATACATTTATATTTCACTTGACTTTGAAAATGGGTCCAGGACTTTTCAGAATCTGTTTCTCTACAGAGAACACAAAATTTGATAGAGGTCATATAATATATATTGAGCGTTATACTACCTTATGTAAGTTTATCATAAAAGTATTTATGTCTACTATTTCTTAAATCCTCCAGAGTGATGGGAAATATTAAAGTGTACTGAGAACTATTGCTGAGGTCAAGAACCAACTCATTGCTTCAGTAGAAATCTAAGTACTTTAGGTATTAGCCTATGATGTTTTTTAGGCAGTTACTAATCTATTAAAAAATAAAATAAAACAAATATTTGGTGGCCACCTAATCTGAAGGTAGTTTTTCTTTCCTGTTTTTTGGGTGTCACACCTGGCAGTGCTCAGTGATTACTCCTGGCTCTATGCTAGAAATCATTCCTGGCAGGTCCAAGGGACCATATGGGATGCCGAGATTCTAAACAACTTTATTCTGCATCTAAGACAAATCAGCTGTGCTATCTCTCAGGCCCCTGAAAGTAGTTTTTCACTGATACAGTTTCTCACAGAGTTGTGATCAACATGTAGCTTTCAAACAGGCCCTTCCTTGAACATTTAGATTCATGTGGTTTTACAATTTAGTGCTATTACTTTCTTTCTTCAGGAACAGATATATTAGAGTTATCTCACATGTTTACTTATTAATTTCAATATCAATACTACATAATATATAGACATATTCTTCTTTGAAGTTTGGATTTGAGAGTATCTGTATTATAGCAACACAAACAACTAAGCAGAGACTTGGGATCTATGAACTAAAGATTAAGACCCAGCCCCAATATTCAACTATAAGTTTTTGAATAATTTATTAATTCTTTTTTTTTTTTGGTTTTTTGGGTCACACCCGGCAGTGCTCAGGGGTCACTCCTGGCTCCATGCTCAGAAATTGCTCCTGGCAGGCACAGGGGACCATATGGGGCACCGGGATTCGAACTGATGACCTTTTGCATGAAAGGCAAACACCTTACCTCCATGCTATCTCCCGGGCCCTAATTCTTCACAGTATCTTAATTAACTTATTTAATTATAAAATAAATAGAAACATAATTCCAGCTTTTTAATGCATAAATATTAGAAGTTCTTAGTCAGTTAGAAGCAATAAATATTGTCTTTTTTGGAAGCTGGAACAGTGGGTAGGGCAATTGCCTTACTCATAGCTGGCTCAGGTTTAAAATGTGGTTGCCATCCCCAAACTACTTTGCAGATAAATGGATATACATCTGTCTACACATTCTTCTTTGAAGTTTGAAAAAGCTGTATTACAGCAAGGAGTTATCCTTAAATAGAGAACCAGGAATAAGCTCTGAACATGACAAGGTATGATGTAAACCCCTCTCCCTTCCTAAAAGTATTATATGTTTTGTTAGAAA
This sequence comes from Crocidura indochinensis, assembly GCA_004027635.1. NCBI lineage: Eukaryota > Metazoa > Chordata > Mammalia > Eulipotyphla > Soricidae > Crocidura > Crocidura indochinensis. The sequence continues at coordinate 11,712 of PVKC010037694.1, forward strand.
AAATACATAACTCATTCTCCATTAGTAAATTCTAATCCACCACCATTCTTCATAGCATCCATCTTAGAATGTATCCTAAACCATATATATTGTTCATTTTATATATTTTTATACATATTGTCTACCTTTGTTTTTACTTTCCTTTTCCCTAATACAAAGGGGATATATTCAATATTTTTTCTTTCTCCCCCAAGGCATGCCATTTATTAGTCTTACCCTCTCTATTCCAAGCATTATCTGTGGTCATTGTAACATCTCAAAGAATTTTTATGTAAGCAGGGCATTTTTATATAAACTAGATGATAATATTCATAATTAATATTCTGTTATACCATTTAGACAAATTAACTATCAGCACATACTGAGAGAAATAAAGTAACAATAGTAAAAGTTGACTCTTCTAGTAGAGGGAAGCAAAACTTGAAGATCATTCTTGAATCATACTTTATATACATTCATATATCCGAAGTCTACCTAGAGACAATCATTTATGGTTATAGAATTATAAACTGTTACATTTACCTTAAATATATTGAATACCTAGTCTATACATAGCATTTTTATTTATATTAACAACTCCTCTTGGAATATTCTGCTTGTAGGAGTACTACATATATATATATACATATATAAGCATATATATATATGTATATATACTTACCAAAGTATAATAATAATGATTATTAGACAAAAGAAAATCAGTGTGAGAAAAAAAGTGAATTTTTTAAAATAAAATCTTTATTTAAGCACTATAATTATAAGCATGATTGTAGTTGGGTTTCAGTCATAAACAGAACAGCCCCCCTTCACTAGTGCAGCATTCCCACCACCAATGCCCCCTTCCTTCACCCCTACCCCTGCCTATATTTAAGACAGACATTCTAGTTCTCTCATTCATTAACATGCCATACCATTCGTTAGTGTAGTTATTTCACTAACAGCATTCACCACTCTTTGTGCTGAGCTTCATATTGTGAGTCTGTCCACCTGGCCCTTAGCTCTATTGTCTCTGGGATTATTAAAATAATGTCTTTACTTTTTATTTTATTTTATTTTATTTTATTTGGTTTTTGGGTCACACCTGGCAGTGCTCAGGGATTACTCCTGGCTCCATGCTCAGAAATTGCTCCTGGCAGGCACTGGGGACCATATGGGGCACCGGGATTTGAACCAATGACCTTTTGCATGAAAGGCAAACGCCTTACCTC
>PVKC010037696.1:0-12926 GCA_004027635.1 Crocidura indochinensis
TTCAAATGCCGAGACGCCACCGCGCAGGCGCGCGCGGGGCGGTGATTCATACATTTTGATGTATTTGGATAAAAGCCAAAGACAAAAGAGTGGCTCACTTTAAACCAACTAGGGACTCTTCTAAAAGACACTAGTTGAAGGAAAGTTGCTCTAGTGGGTGGAATTCCAGATGGTTCACTGGGTTATCCATTGCATGTGCACAGCAAAACGCAATGCTTGCAGTTCTGAAAAACATCACTTTTAAGTGATGTGCTGATCCATTAACAGGGGGTTTTGAAAAGTAGTCTGTTTTTAGTGATCCCTAGGAAATGTAGGACTCTTCAGCAGATCCAGCCTGTGACAGAAGCAGCTCTTATGCTGAACTACAAGACCTGATGACCTTCATAGCATGAGAGGTATTGTGGTAGAAAAATACACTCTATTGTATTTATTTATTATTTATTTATTGTGGATTCCCAGGGAGTCTAGATCTTGGACACTATATCCTCAGCAAAGAAGTACTCTAAAACAGCAACCGGTGTATCCTAGTTCTAGGTAAATACTGAATATCTAGTGATAGGACATCAGAGAGTCATACAACCTGATCTGCCTTTCAAGAGTCAGGAGTGGTACAGTCATGATAAGGTAGAGCACAAGTAAGCTGCACTTGACTATTTTGGGTTTCATGTACCAACAGGTCGACAGAGAAGGGAATTAAACTGTGTTATGAGAAACTGACCTTTAGTATTAAGAATGTGTAGGGATCAGACTCTACAAATAGGATTAGAAAGAAATTGTTTGATTCCTAGGGAGTGGCAAAAATTATTTTATTGTACAAATCCTTATATCTTTTTTATATAAACCAAGTAATCCAAAGTCATGTATAAATGATCTTTTGGTGGGGTGGAGTTACTATAAAACCAAGTGTATAGAGTGGTGTAAAGTGGATATGGGATGCCCGTCTTCCATATATCCCTTTTAAAAATTCATACAGGGGCTGGAGAGATAGCATGGAGGTAAGGCATTTGCCTTTCATGCAAAAGGTCATTGGTTTGAATCCCAGCATCCCATATGGTCCCCTGAGCCTGCCAGGAGCAATTTCTGAACATGGAACCAGGAATAACCCCTGAGCACTGCCAGGTGTGACCCCCAAAAAACCAAAAAACCAAAAAATAAAATAATAAAAACCCATACAAACCTCATCTATTCCTGAGAAGTTTGGCTGCTAATGGATTACAGCTCTGTTCTTAGCCACAGAGCACAGTCTATCCAAGATATTTACTCTCCTATACTATAACCAAAGGAGAATAGTAGTTTAGTACAGGGAATCAAAGGCCTGGTCTTTGAATTTCACCTGCACAATCCCGCTTTCTTCACTTTCTTATATCCTGAAAACATTCCCAATTATGCCTTCAGTGGACAACTTTCTTTCCTGTTACCAAGGATCCAATTATAGACCCCATCAAAGTGGAAACATTGGGGGCCCGGCGGCGGTGGCGCTGGAGATAAGGTGCCTGCGCTAACCTATGGTCCCCCGTGCCTGCCAGGAGCAACTTCTGAGCGAATAGCCAGGAGTAACCCCTGAACGTAACCGGGTGTGGCCCAAAAACCAAAAAAAACCAAAACAAAACAAAAAACAAACAAGCAAAAAAAACAACAAAGTGGAAACATTACACTCCAAACCAATTCTTTGGTGGCTGTACATGTAGCAAAGGCCTAGAACCTTGATTGGATGGAATGTCATTGTCCCTCTGGGAAAAGGCTATAACATAGTTTTTAACCATTCTGTTCTGATTGAGTTGCATCTGGAAAACAGGCTTATGTTGGGGGCTTACTTTGTGATTGATCATTATTATATTATTATTTAAGGGAAAATGTGCTGGTTGGGGAGACAGAGGTAGTAGAGTTGGGGGATGAAGAGAGGACTGGTCTTGTGCCTTTTTCAAAAAAAGTAAATAGTTTGTAACATGGAGCTCATGGCCTAAGGAGCTCAGCATCAAAGAGAGAAGAACAAGAGGAAAAGTGATTTCTTGTCAAATAATTCTAATCTTTCTTTCTTTTAGGTTTGTGTCTTTAACCAAAGCTCCTCTTATTAGGCCCATTTAGTTGGACAGTCAGAGAAATACACGAGGCAGCAAGGACCCCTTCCTCAATCTCCTAAATTGCACAGTCCTTCCTTCCCTGGCTCTACCACACAGCTGATATTACTTCTGCCTGCTCTGATGGAAAAGTAACCTTCATAACCTCCTTTGCCAGTGTCTTCTGACTATGGTCGAGCTGCATAAACATAGGTTGCTGGGTGTGGGAAATACTGGTGAATATTTAGGTAAATCTTATTAAGTTCATTCCTGGTAGGGGAAGGGGTTTTGTGTGTGTAAAGGACGCCTCGGTGTTGGCTCCACTACTAGGTGGGCTTTGGGTGGCTGGATGCCAGAACCTGGGGCAGGAATTGCAGCTGCATCCTCTTGTATGCTCCATTCCAGCCCTCTTGGGTGGTAATCTGCCCCTATGGCCATGGAGTTCAGTTCAGCTCATGTAGCAAGGGGTTCCTCACTCAAGTCTGTTGAGGGATTGCCAGGCAGAAAATGTGGTCTGCAGCAGGCACTGCCAGCTGCAGCTTGTGGCTTGGGGGTGGGGTGGGGTGATGCCTGCTAGATGGTAGAGGTTGTCATTTTTAGACCATGACTAATCAGAAATCTGGATTTTCTCAGTTGTAAAATCTCTTCCTACTCTTCTCTTTTCCCTCTCCTTAAGGTAATTGCTAAAGTCTAGAGCTCTGGAGTCATTTTATGTTTTCTTTTGATGGCCTAAAGTGAATTAGGAACTGGAAAACATTGTACATGGGAAACACTATATGTGTATTGTGCATTACATCTTAAGCTAAATGTTATATGAGAACAAATGGTTTAAGGGAATTTGGGCACACAAAAGAGGTTGGCAATCATTTTAAGCCCAACATTTGGCCCAAATTAGCAATTTTCAAATATTCATGTTTATATTTGAATACAAAGATTTCTTATTTCAAACCAATTGCTGCTGATCAGTAGCATAACTTCAAATTTGTTACAGCCTACAGGAATGGGGAGGAAGGGAGGGCCAGAGTGAATGGAAACTTTGAACTTGAAGTTAGAAGATCTCAATTTTCAGCTCTTCCTTTAAACTGTATGTATGATCTTGGGCAACTTATTTAATTTTTCTTCCCCTCAGTTTACATAGTAATAAAATAAAAGTAATAATTTTTACCTTATAGGGGTCATAGGGAGGATCAAGAAAGATAATAAAAGGGAAAGTCCTTTAAAAAACCATAAATTCTACACATATGATGATTATTACTAGTGAGAATGTGTATAGTGGTGGTGCCAAAGTTTACTTATTAGTATGCAGGTGGATTTCTGGAAATAGTTGGACATGAATTATAAATATGTATATGTGTTTTATATATAAGTGTATATATATCTTTAGGAAATATGGCTGTCATTGAATCAAATTCCTAATTCTACTGTGTGTTTTTTCCATGAGTCATACACCCAACAAAATAATATTGCCTCTTTCCTATTTTTTTTCTTTTTTTCTTTTTTGGGGGTTTGGGGCTACACCCAGTGATGCTCAGCGGTGATGCTCCTGGCTATGAGCTCAGAAATCGCTCCTGACTTGGGGGACCATATGGGACACCAGGGGATTGAACCACAGTCTGTCTTAAGTTAGCGCATGCAAGGCAAATGCTCTACTGCTTGCGCCACATCCTCAGCCCTGTTTTTTGATTTTTATAGTTATTCATCACTGACAATCTGGCATTAAAGAAAAGGCATGTTTGTCCCATAATTACTATAGATTTTTAGAGTGTGTTTTTGGACTAGTTTAGTTTCTGGGTCTTCAAATATTGCTAATTTTATTTGAAGAATATATTTATTCTTGTGAAACAGGCCAATTTCACAAAATATCCTACGGAAGCTATCGTTGAATAAAGTTGCAATTAAGAATTTAAATTAAGAATTAAGAATTTAAATGTCGGGGCCCGGGAGATAGCATGGAGGTAAGGTGTTTGCCTTTCATGCAAAAGGTCATCGGTTCGAATCCGGGTGCCCCATATGGTCCCCCGTGCCTGCCAGGAGCAATTTCTGAGCATGGAGCCAGGAGTAACCCCTGAGCACTGCCGGGTGTGACCCAAAAACCACACACACACACAAAAAAAAAATTAAATGTCAAAAAAAAAAAAAAGAAAAAGAAAGAATTTAAAAGTCAAGATGTGACTCAATGTTACAACTCCCGCATTGCCTATGTGAGGCCCTGAATTTGATTGTCCCCAAAAAGGAAAGAAAAAGTTTAATGCAGACCAAGCACTTGTACATAGACCTATATACTCAAGTATAAGCCAAGTTTGTCGGCACAAAATTGGTGCCGAAACTCCTAACTTGGCTTATACTTGGGTCATATAGGTTATTTGATTCAGTGCATGTGTACCGAATCAAATGCACGTAGTCTCCAGATGTCTTCTGCCATCTGCTGGAGGGGTCTTTGCAGTCCACAAGTCACAGCTGAACTGAAGAGGTAAGCGGCTGAACTGAACTGGATGCCACTGAACTATGTAATACACAATATTCTGTGCTTTGTATGACACCCATGATGATACCAGTGATGATGATATCTGCGAACTCAGTGATGATGACAATGTCTATGCTGATACCCTCACATCAGATATAGCTTAAGCTCTGTTTGGACATACAGAGGAGGAGGAGGAGGAAGTGGAGGAGGAGGAGGAGGAGGAGGAGGAGGAATCCAGTTTTGAAGGATTTTAACTTTTGTGATTTAGCTTGATTACCTGTTAAGCTACAGTTTTCTGCATTGTATTTAAAGTTTTAAAGTTATTGCTGCTAGTTTACAGTTTTTCTTTAGCAATAAATATTGAAAAATATTTAACCTACTGATTTCTCAATTATTGTAATTGTTTTGAATATGTATATTTTATTTTTGAAATTTACTAGTGGTTGCTGCATTTTCCACCTTGGCTTATACTTGAGTCACTAAGCTTTTCCAATTTTTTAGATTAATATTAGGGTGTGGGGATCAGCTTTTACTCAGGTTGGTTTATACTTGAATATATACAGTATATCCAAAGCTGCAAGCAATAAATATTAGGACAAGTTATGGAGATAGTCATAGGACCAAGTTCTAAAACTTTGTACATTGGCTAAACTCTGATAAATAAATTGTCTACCTATTGGCATGCTTGGGACCTCCAGTAACAGAAGAATCTCTCACTCTGGACTAATGAAATGAAAATTCATTATCTTCCTAAGAGGAGGCTAGAAGAAAAGTAGTATTTTTGTAAGATATCAAAGCAGAGTATTCATTTCTTGACTTAATTAATTCTTAATTAATGTGATTTCAACCACATGTTAGTGTAAGAGTTTAGCAATTTTAAGTATCAAATAGGATGTGAAAATCTCCCAAGAAAAAGAGGTCTCCCCTCTTCCTGTCTCTCCTTCTTCCAAATGAGAAACATTTGTTTGAAATTCCAAGTAGACTTCTGTGTCTCTTTGGTCATAAGTGACCATAAATGTGAAGATCACTACTTCATAAGAAAAAGAGAATGACTGCTTTTGGGTCTGCTTCCAACTCAGGGTCTGCTTCCAACTCAGGGATTAGAACTGTTATTCTTTTTGTTATGTAGGCACCTGAGAAAATAAGGATTCTGAAGAGATGGAAAGGAGAAAATGGGATTAGGCTACCCAATATATCTACTGCTCTCTTTTAAACAGATTGCACTATGCAGTTTAAAGAGTTTCAGATTGCTAACCTATTGCTGAGGGAAGTACCACATTATGCAAAGTGCATTCAACAAGAGCCTAGAGTTCTGGAGCCTAACTGGGTGGGAATGAAAGTTAGATTAGGTGGCAACTTGATCTTCTCTCTCCTTTTTAAGAGTAAAACTGGAAACACATCCTCTGGATACACAAATCTACCTATGAAAGTTTGGCAGACTTACGTCATAATTTTCTTGTTTACTTTTCACTTAATCTCTACTGAAGATAAATAGAACTCTTAGAAAACATGGCAGAATGTGATGGTTATTTCAGAATTATGTTGTAAAAGAGGAAAATCACAATTTCCTAGGCCAAAACAACCACAGCTGGCGGTTAGGAAAAGCAATATAGGTTTTGGATTCTAAGTTGGCTTAAAGTCCAAATCAATTCCAAGGAGGTGTGACTCTGAAGTAATTATAATTCTGGGTTGTTTGGAAAGCATTTTAAACAAATCCCAAGAATCAGGTTAAATTATAAAAACAACAACATTGTGCTTGATAAGGCAGATATTATTTACTCTCTTTATATGCACTTCAAATGTGGCTTATGTAAAAGCTTGGTTCATAAAAATCACTGATTTTATTGGTTACTGTTGTTCAGGTGGAAAATTTGTTTTGTGTTTTTGTAAAATATTGACTAGAAGGATGCCAATTGTAATAGGATCTAAGGCAAAGCACCTTTCTGGCTAGTGCTGCCCTGGAAACTTGACAGATGGTAATTGGAGTATAGTTATAGTGGGGTGTCACAGCAGACTTCGAAGTTTCCTGCCCTATGAGTTTGGTCTGAAAATGTGGGTTGGGGCCTGGAGATATAGCACAGCGGCATTTGCCTTGCAAGCAGCTGATCCAGGACCTAAGGTGGTTGGTTCGAATTCCGGTGTCCCATATGGTCCCCCGTGCCTGCCAGGAGCTATTTCTGAGCAGACAGCCAGGAGTAACCTCTGAGCACCACCGGGTGTGGCCCAAAAACCAAAAAAAAAACAAAAGAAAAAGAAAAAGAAAAAGAACATGTGGGCACTATAGGTAGGTAACTACCTCTAGTCAGCACTCCCTGCCCTTTGCATTCTTACTAAAATGTCCTCATCAAAGGTGATAGCAATGCAACTTGGAATATCTCCTCTTCTTTTCACCACAGTCTGTACATTTCTATGGTCTATTTGCTTATTCTCTAGGAAAGGTCTTCACATTCCTCTCTGTTTCTTTTGTCTCTCTAGACAAAATGATCTCCCTGCTCTGTATTTGTCACACCCACAGGCTCTGTTCTTGACAGAGATGGTATTATCAGACCAGCTGTGAACTAGCAGAGAAGGTGATCATTCATCTGGTATATTCTGAAGATCCCCAATAACTTAGTAGTTCAAGAAGTATCTGGATGATTTCAGTTTTCATTATTGTAGGGATAGTTGCAAATAAACTCTAGCACTCTGCATGTAGGATTCCAGTAAAGCTTTTTGTTTTTAAAATATTCTTGCTCATATTCTAATATATGTTGTACTAATCTGTTCTTGCCTAAACTTAAGTTCCCAGACAATATTCAAGACTATGAGGAGGGGAAAAAAGAAAAAGATCACAGTTAAAGGCATCATGATAGTATCCTTGGTCAATCTTGAATTGGTTAGAATGTTATGCTGTAAGTGAGAAGAGTAAATACTCAAGATGATCCAATTGGTCATTTAACTTTATTTTTGGTTTTGGAGACACACCTAGTATTGCTCAGTAGTTATTCTAGGCTCTGTGCTCAGGGATCATTCCTAATAGACTCAGGAACCATATAGAGTTCTGGGGAATCAATTTTGGGATTGCTGCATAAGAGACCAGAGCCCTACCCTTGACACAGGAAGGCAAATGGCTATAGAGAGATAGTGAGACAGATTGACAGGGAGACTAAGGTGAAGAGAGAGAAAAAAGAGACATCAACAATGTAGACTACATGGACAAAGGAAAGCAGAAGATGGCACTAAAAAAGAGTATGGATACCTACCAGCAGCAAGGAGCAAGAAGTGATTATAACTACTGGGTTTGCAATTCCAGATACAAAATTTGCTTTTTCTCTAGTTGCTGCAGTCCACAGAGCTATACCTACATGAACTGTGAAATAAAAGATCATTTAACTGAAAGAGGTATTAAATTAATACGAAGACATCAGGTGTTCAGTGTGCTAATCTTACACTCATTCCACAAAACCTGGAAGATAGCCAATTAAACTGTAACAAAGGGAAGAATCCTCACAGGAGGGTGTGAAGAAGCCAATGAAGTTGTGATAATGTGGTACTTGGTACTAAGGAAATACTAAAGCTTGACTAAATTTAAGTTCTGCAGGTATCGATCAGCAGGTTTCTGTCTTCTCAAGAGTTTGGACATAGGCTACACAGGTCTTCAAATAGTCAAATTGACTGAGGCAGAACCTTTTGTCAGTCTTCTAAGAATGAGACAGGAATTTGAAAATTTGCTCACTTTTTCTCTCTTGAGAGTTCTAGTGGGAACATTTCAGAGGCAATTCTTGGCTCCTCCAAAAGGTAAATGCTTTCGTGTAAGCATTCCTCTTAAGATTGTTTATATCCAAACTCAGCTCTTCTGAGAGTTCTACTTATCATTACCATAGATAAGAATTTTTTTTTAAAACCTTGGTTAACAATAATAGTGTCATCTATCGATTCTCTGTTTTGTGCCAACTGTGTTTTATATAGCCACATCTACTTATACCTTTTTTTCACCCTCACAACCCTTCCAAGATATTATTACTCCCTTATTGTTAGAGATGAAATTGTCACTCAAGGACTTGATGAAGATTCAGTGAAAGGTGAGAGTGAGAAATGACTCTGGCTGTGATTCTTCTAAGAGCTGCACCATCCTCATGAAAGAGGCAAAATATGCTTTTGATCCCTAACAGCCCCTCCAAGGTAACTTCATGCATAGAGGTGGGTGGTTATGCAAATTGGTCTTCCCCAGTTTAAGATTTCCCCCCAAATCCCACAAAAAGTTCCTAATCTAATTTATTTTCATGGAAGACTATAATGATTCAATCATTTTAAAACGGCAGCATTTCCAAGTGAGAAATAGCATTTGTCTCCAAGCCTTGTGGCTAAGGGGAAGTCAAATCAATATATACTAAATTCTATTTTAAAGTAATGATTAGATCCGACCCTGTACAGAACAAAAGGATGTGAATTTAGAGTTTGAATTGATGAGTACCATATGGCCTGTAAAGGAAAAACAAAATGACTTTTAGTAAGAGGTTAAACTTGGGAATCATTCAAAGTGGTCCATAACAAAATTTTAGTCTCAATCACTGTTCCCATCTATATTTCTCTCTTCCACCTACCCCATAATTAAAATGAAGGTTTAAACTAAGAGAATGAAGTGGAAGGAAATATCTGTGGAATAGAACAGATGAGAAGTTGAACAGAGGCCTTGTTGAGGTTTGAGTGAAAATTTGGCTGGAAGGTTCTTTTATTTGTGTTTTGTTTCTGACTTCATGGTACTGTGTAAAAAATATGTATGTGGTGTTAATGTGTTTAGCAGCTTGATTGATTTAACAGAGACCTGGTGAGACTGTGGAGAGGGTCACTCTTCCAAAAGCAGAATTCAAACCAGAGGAGTGTGCTTCATTCTAGTAGCTAGTGTGTAAGACAACAACTTCTGAGGCCTTGCACCTGCCCTCCCCCATTTACTGATGAACTGTTCGTGATTCCTGGCAGTGGCACCATTATGAGGGAGGGTGGCTAGGGAAACAGTGGCGCCATTACACATATTACTCTAAATTGAAGTATAGAAGTATAAGTAAAAGATTGTCATGACTTTCTTGGTTTGAGAAGAAAAAAGCTTTTCAACAGCAATGTTATTCAATTCAACCCCTGTTTTCCTGGCCAGCAGCTCGCAGCAAAGAATGGGACTTCAAACAGAAGAAGATGGAAGTGGGGCAGCCATTGGAATCTTATTAGTCATCAACTTGAATCATCTGGGGTCAACTTGTGATGTTCTGTCCCACCAAGTCTCTATTGCAACAGGAAAACTTGAAGCCTCCGAACACATAGGAATCCTAAAATATGTAGAGAAAATATTTGAGAAGCCAATTTTCCAGGCTCTGACAAAGATCTTTTCTCTCCTTCAGTGCAAAGGTGATATTTCTTGGGTCCCAGAGGCACAACTGTTATATATAGCTTCCCACTTTGGAAGCGAGAGCATGTGAATCATTTAATGAAGGCTCCTGAAGACGGATATTTATTTCTTTCGGTAGAAGCTGAGAGGGTCAATCCCCAATCTTGTAGTACACTCAGACTCTACAAGGTTTCTGATCCATAAAAAGCTAGATTGCCCTGGGCAGTGTAGTGGGATGTTGTGTCCAGACAGAATTCTTAGCATCAAATTTACTGTAGCAGAAAGAGCTGCTGATTCTAGAGAACCTTTAGCCTGAGTCACTTCCCAAGTAGCAGGAAACCTAAAACCATCATCTATGTTCTTGAGAGCCTATCTGGAGGGTCTTACAGGAAGCATAACTAGTCATATACCTTCTACTGAAGAACGGTCCATCTGTATTTGAGGGAGCAAGTAGGCAGCTTGAGGAGGGAGGCACGTGGAGTGGTAAAAAGTGGAAGGGAATGCCCACCTAGCCAGCCAGATAAGCTAAATGAACCCCAGCAATCAATGAGGTAAAACTATGTCATAGCTAGATCACCCTCAGATCTAAGATTATCATCATGTTCTTAACAGGGCAGTGTTCCCTAGTAAAATCTTGGGACATGAAAACCGGAAAGGAAGTTGGAGATGGTTTAAGATCATCCTTTTCATTTTATAGCCAGGAGCATAGGTCCTGGGAGGAAGCAGGACAAGTCTGTGTTTACAGAGTCCTGGTTGTGGAATCAGGAATTGCCTTCTGTTTTCCAAGTCTTAGTTTCTTGTCCCTCTCCAGCCTTTCTGGGTCTCAAGTGGGGTATCACTTTATTTGTTATATCATTTTATTTTATTTATTTTATTGTAATTTAATTTAATTTATTTAGTTTTTGGGCCACACCCAGTGGCGCTCAGGGGATCCTCCTGGCTATGCGCTCAGAAATCGCTCCTGGCTTGGGGGATCATCTGGGATGCCAGGAGATCAAACTGCAGTCTGTCCTAGGCTAGCTCAGGCAAGGCAAATGTCCTATCGCTTGCACCACTGGCCCCTCTAGTGGGGTATCTCTTGAGCATTAGATTGGAGGGCTCTGTTAATGTACTGAGAGAGGGACTGGATGAGGGCAGGAAGTAGTTGCTTTACAGATTCCACCTACCTTGGAGCAGAGGACACACTTGGTTAGCACCTTCCAGGAAGTCAAAAAGAATGGAGCCCATGTGTGTCCAGAATACTGGAACCTTCTCTTCACATTTTTTTTTTTTCATTTCCCTGGTCTCTCAAGGTTGAGAGTTGCTTGTTAAATTAATGTCTGCCTGTCTGGAGTGCTTAGAGGAATGGGCATTATAGGCCAATTAGAGATAAAAATCAAACCGACCAGAGTTGTCATTTTAAAAATTAAAAGTCCTTTTTATGCGCAATGGAGGTGTCGGCATCATCATAAAGACTAATTAGGACATTTTACAACATCCTGGTAACAGGAGGAAACAATATTGTTGGTAACTTTAAAGATTATTAAGCATCTTTAGCACTTCAGGTCAGATATTTAAGACGCTTTCTGGGCTCACCTGCTGTTGCTGCAGGAAGTATTTTATTGTCTCATAAGAAGAAATGAGCATTCTGAAGGCATTAATGCCCAGCTGTAATGCGGCCCTTCGCTTTGCCAAGTCCTAAAACAGGGTCTCCAGGAAGAGCTGGCTGTGAGTGGAGACGGGTTTTTGTCACACAGCATTCATTAACTTGCACGGAAGGTGGCTATCCTCTTGGCCACCTGGAGAAAAGAAATCTTGAAGGCAGACATTACAGGCAGGAATAGTTCTGGCCCTGCCAGCGGGCACCAGAAATGCACACACTGTATATTCCTCTTCTTGCCAAACACTGCTTTTCACTTCTGGACTGAGGCATCTCCTACCTTCTTTCTAGCTGACAGGTTCAAAAGCAGTTGAGGATGCAAGAAACGGGGAGTGATGGTAGGGGAGGAGAGATGAGGGTCATGCAGAGTTTTGGGGAGCTCTTATTTGTGATTCACCAAATTCCTCATAGAAATCACTGTGAATTTGGAACGCATTCTTTGGAAGTTGATTGAAGACAAAAGGCTTGTGGCAGATGCTGGTTGGATGTTTAAATTGCACAGCATTGTCATCGAAAAGAATTGCCTATTGTCTCGAAATTCAAATGTCCTTTAACAAATAGGGAAATTGAATCAAGGTCAGACAGAGCCGAAGGGTAAATTCGAGTGTCACAAAAGTATCTGAAAGCTGAAAATCTATGCACAGAGATTTCCAGTGCTTCCAGAGTCCCCAATAGAAGGCTGTGTATTTCAAGTGTTATTTGTCTGTGACACTGTTAGAAAGACTTTCACATATTCAGCAATTTTAATTGCGACTAAAACTGCACAAATTGGTTCACTTAGTTATCACTGAGAATAGTAGCTATTTACTTTATAGTCTTAATGATATAACAAGTGTAAAGAAAACACAGGGCAGAGTTAAAACTTAATTCACGGCTTTGTGCTCTGGGATTTTGCCATATAAACTATTCACTGAATTAGAGTTTTCATAGTAAAATTTCTGAATTCTGCAGCTTTATCACTTCCTTTCGACTGGGCTGCCAGCCTCCCATTTCAAACAATACTTCTTTAAAAAGATGATTTTTCACTGTAAATATAATTCAGTCTTTTTAAACAAAATCTGAGAAAAAAATCACTAACATATACCACCACACATAGTTAATGTCTTTGCGTATATCTTTTCACCTTTTCTCCCTATATGAAAAGGTGTATTAAGTTTATGAAACTGTAACCACAGTATTTACACAACTTTATATCTTGACTTTTATACCTAATATATTCTAACTGGTTTCCATGTTATTTTATGGCATTTGTAAACATAATGTTTAATGGCCTCATAATCTGTTATTAAGTGAATTATAATAGTTTGCATAATCAGTTTTCTTTTAGACCTGTATGTTGTTTCCTTCCTTCCTTCCTTCCTTCCTTCCTTCCTTCCTTCCTTCCTTCCTTCCTTCCTTCCTTCCTTC
>PVKC010037697.1:0-12786 GCA_004027635.1 Crocidura indochinensis
CCCTTCTCTCAAACTGAGGATGAGAACTGCTAGAAGGACTCTGTCCATTGTAGGCATACTTAATTTTTACCCCATTCTATTACGGTACTCTTCCCCAAACAAAACCACAAAAATCGAACTATCTAATCCTGCCTCCCAATCAGAGGGAGAAGCAGTGGAGACACCAAGCCCAATCAGATATAAGATCACCAAGTAATAAACCAGAAACAGAGGGAGTCACTCAATCTAGAAGACCCTGAGGAGAGGGTGGAGGATATGGGAGACAGAATGGCAATGGAGGTGGAGGGAGGACAACTTGGTGATAGGAATTCCCCTGATTCAATGTTTATTTGTAAACGGAATATTACTGTGAATATCATGTAAACCACTATGATTAAAATTAAAAAAAATCCATTCCTATTATATGTGGGAAAATTTATGGAACAAGTAAATGATCATTATTATTATCTAAAATATCTGATTAACATTCTGTCTGTCACCAGAGAATTAAGTTGTAATTGCAGTAGTTGTCTGCCATACAGACATTACTAATAGTGTTATACTTGCAGTTAATTTTTTAGCTTCTAACCTGCTGGGAAAACTTTTAGGTTATCAGGATAAAATGCAGAAAACATACCAGATTTCTCAATACAAAAAGTGTCTGATTTCAGGAAAGTGCAATTTACCACTGTCAATCCAAGTTTATATAATAAATCACATGTGAAGAAAATGCCCATGAAAGTCATGCAAGTTTTCTGTGTTCAGAGGAAATCAAGTGTTTCTCGCTTGGGATATTTGTTTTGTTCTTTTTTCTGGTCTGTGGAGAACAGCCAGTCACCCATCACCATCTGGCCAGGCTAATTTGGGGTGGCTGCAGCTGCAACTCAGAGTCTGGTAATAACAGTTCCAGATTCTCTTTATACCAAATCAGTAGTTCAAGTAACTGCGTGGCCAGAAGTTTTTACTACAGACAACCACCCTCTCTAGTAAGAGTTCTGGAGTTTACAGCAACAGAGAGTAACTTCATTCACAAACCCCATACAGCACAATTTTATTCTCCCTTCCAGGTGTTCCATATTGAACACTTGGACCATTGACCCTGAAAACACATCTTGCTTAAAGAGGACTCAGAACAGCCATCCGATAATTGCCCCCTACTCTGATTTTTCATTCTAGAATCTATCCAATGACAATTCCATGTTAATAATGAAAAAAACCCAGATCAAACCATAGCATGTCCAGTTCATCAACCTTTAACATAACCATGTTGTCTATAGAATAAAAACAAAATACAAACTTTGTACTCAAGGATCTTTATCTTCTGGACCATGTTCGGAAATGATATAGTGGTTGACTAAGATGATTAACTCACATCTTCGACTTTCTTAATAACCTTTACTGAAGTTATTTACTCTTTGAATTTACTCTTCTAAATGAGAATAATGATTCTTCTACAATTGTGGTAGACATCACTAGATAAATATAATAGACCTAGTACTTTTGCACTAAAAATTCTCAATAAAAAGCCTGTCTAGAGCACAGGCCGGGGTGGGGTGAGGAAGAGGGACACTTGGGATGAGAATGTGGCACTGATGAAGGTTTCTTTTTTATTAAAAAAAAGAAAAGAATGAAAAAATGACACTCACAGAGCACAATGTTATAATAATGTACAAAAAATGTCAATGATGGGTTATTTTATCCAATAAAATGCTAATGGCATCAAAAAAAGAAAAAATTACTGTAAAATGTTCTGCATTTTAGGAGTCCTTTCAGCTATAGACACTTCTATAGTAATTCTAAAAAAATAATTCTCAATGGAATTATGTTACTTTTGGTATTATTTCTACTTTTGGTATTATTTCTTGCATTTGGCCAATATCCTAAAATTGTGTATGATCAATTATGGCAGTCAGTGTTAGTAATTAAACATTTAAATATTGTTACAAAAGTCTGGGCATTAAAACTAAATTATTATTTTATCTGTGGAATTTGAACATGTTACTCACCTTTCTGGGCTCACTGTCCTCAGCAAACTGAGAATGATATGAGTATTAAATAAAATATGAGTGTAAAAAAATTCTTTGAACACATTATCTGACATGAAAATTTGAGCATTATTTCCAGACTTATATCAAACTTATTTTTTTATAGCCTACAGAATTAAAATCCATATTAAGTACTCAACTGTTTCCTCCTTTCCTACGTTTTTTTCTTGATATTTCAGCAAGAGAGCACTTAAGAAAAAAATTTCTGGTAGTACAATGTATCATTTAAACATAAATGAAGTGTTTTGGGTTATGTATGTTTGTCTCAGCAACTAAATTAACAGATTCTGTCTACTTCATCTTCTTAGTCCACCCATAATAGGGAAAAATCAAGATTGAATGAAGAGGTTTTGACATTTGGTTCTACATAGATTAAAGCTCTAGGATTGAAAAGTTGTCATTGGGACTGATTGTTCCTTGAGACTTTAATTTTGTAAAGCAAATATAGGGTCGCATGGTTTACAAAATTCTTATGAGGATTAGGTATCTAGAAATATCTATGTCAAAACCTTGATATATCATTCATTTTTTTTGGTGGAGTCATCCCAGGTGATGCGCAGAGCTTTCTTCTGGCTCTAAACTCGGGGATCGCTTCTATCAGACATTCCAGGGATTGAACCCATGTCAGCCACCTACAAGGCAAGTACTCTGCCAGCTGTACTATCATTGTGAATCCTGGTAATATTTTTTAAATATCTTTTTTGTTTGTTTGTGAGTCACATAAGGCGGTGCTAAGGGGTTACTCCAGACTTTGGAGTGCTAAGGGGTACTCAATAATCATTGTGCTTACATAAATATATTAAAAAATAAAAGGAAGTTGCTTTTGGCAGACTTGGGAGAATCATATGGGACACTGGAAATCGAACTGGGTCCTGCCTGCCACAAGCAAGGCAAACGCCCTATGGATGTGCTATCTCTCCAGGGCCCTAGGATCTTTAAAGATATTTTAAAAGATCTTTAAAGGAGCAATGGCCAGTGGTGAAGCACATAGATTTAAAGGGCCAGGCAGACTTGGATTCAAACTCTACAATTGACTTTATGCTATATGACTTCAAAAGTATGCTTAGCCTTTCTAAGCTTATGTTTCCTTTACATTAGAGTATAAATAAAATCACCTATCAGAAAAAAACACTGTACTTAGTCCATATTTGGTACTCAACAGTTTCTATCTACCTCTTCTAATGGCATGGGATCATATCTCCAGTATCTACATTTAGCTTCACAAACTGCATGACAATGATTTGCAGATAAGACTCAGAAATTCTGCTAAGCATAGCATATAGAGAACCTGTGTATTTTTACAACTGTGCTGTCTGGCTGCATGCTAATCTTTCACTGGAAAATATCTTATAACCTTCTTGTCATGCAGAAAGAGTGCAAGGCCATGGTTCTCTACACCCACTGCTGTAACAGATCTAATTGGATTAGCAGTTAACAGTGGACTCTTCTAGTGACAGGGAAATTGTAAACAAAGTAAGTACTACAACTTCAGAGCTGAACACTGCCAATTTCCTGCCAGTCAGCCTGGTAAGGCTACTTTCTTTAGTTGAACCCTTCAAGGGAAACTTCAAAGGCCTCCTGGGACCTTTTTAGTGTGGATAACAAAGAGTTTCAAACTGATTTTACTCCAGGGGAGTTTTCATGATGTTCTGTGTAAATACCCTGTGATAAGATGTAAGAAAGTAAAAATATTGAATGTGTATATATACTTGGAACTAGAAATTTATTTCTTTGAAGAGAAAAAGTGTTTTCTCCTTCCCTAGGTAATGCCAAATAGCATCTCCTATGTGAAAATCTATGAAATGAATATTGTTACTCAGAGAAAGAATTTTTAGCAATTAGCAAATTCACAAGAGATTTAAAAACTCAATAATCAAAGGCTCAAAGGTGATTTCTTTATCAATGTTCACATATGGCTTTTCAGATCTTCACAATATTAATCACATTATTCTATTCCAGAAATAGAAATATATGTCTATGGATATATTTGGTCTCCACAATTTTTATCCAGTCAGAATTTGGCAGAAAATAAAACATACTTTTCTCTTTGAATGTTTCCATACAACCAATTTCTTGTAATACATTATAGTTTAATACTAAAACCATAAAGTAAAAGTGCTTCTGCATTTAAAGGTCAGAAATGGATTAAGTCTCTTGGATTCATGTCTGGCAAAAGGAAATGCTGTAATGTAATATTGGTATTTTATTTTTATTTTATGAAGCAAAGGTATTTTATTTAGGGAATTTGAAAGAAGCAAAAAAATGAGAAGAGAGACCTAGAAGGTAATGGTTAGAAATAATGTACTTTCAATTCGAGATATCGGTGACTCACAAAATATGGAGCTTCAATAAAGAAAGAGAAATCTTGCATATTCAAAGTTATAGGTACCCCTACATCAAATATGCCTTATACTTATTAAAATCTTAAAAATAGGGGGTCAGGTATATTGTTCTATGTGTTTTTTGCATGCTGGAGACCTGGATTCAACCACAGAATCGTACAATCACAAGACCACCACTAGAAATTACTATGATCAATAAATTTGGAGTTGCTCATGACCACTACCAGGTATAGTACCAAACCCAAAAAAATGAAAGAAAAGAAAAAAATTCCCCAAAGTATGTAAGATCTTTTTATATTTAAAGATATATCATAGAACTATAAAATTCAAAATTACAGAATAATTTCAGGCTTTGCTAAGTTAGGAATTCACTCCATCTCTATCCCAATCATTCAAGTAATGAACTTTATTCACTCTGACATTTCTGAAACATGAATTTTCTAGTCCTATTAGTGCTCCTGAACTTCAAAATTAATGTACTGATTTAATTAAAGGGATGTGGTATTATATTTTAAATGGCATTCACTCTGAAATAGTAGTCATGTATGGAATTCCAAGAACCGAACTTTTTATATAGGAGAAAATTGAAACCAACAAGTCATTATGGAATATCAAAGTAAGACTAAATGTATATTTCTCTTATAGCTATGTAATTTCTTTATAGAAATATCATAAACAGAATAGAAATGACAGTTTTTGCATTGTATGTATGCTATTAGGGTTTGACATTTCATTTGCACTGTTAAATGTGAATTGATTTCTTCAATTATCCAGTCATTCACTAGACAAGCCTAGTTTAATCCTGTGTGTAAGAGAATTATATAAATTCTGAGGTATGAACACCAAAGGAGAAGCTGCATTGGTTTCTGCCTGCTGGACCAGCAGTACACTATCAGATTTTGGAACTCAAAATTGCCTTTTTTACAAAATGTACCTTTCTCTGACTAGCAAGTTTGCCATAATTCTAACCAATTTTCTCTGCAAAAATCTACTAGAAGCAATAGAAATATTTTTCAAAGTCATGCTGGCTTTTAGGAATATTTTATCCTATTATCCACATTCTTGGAGAATGTATTCTTAATTATGCTCAGAAAACATGGTGTCCAATCTGAGTATCCTCAGCCAATGTGGCCAGAGATTCATTATAAGAGTTAGAGGATATGATGTTTAGTCCTACAGTACAGAGTATTACCAAGGTCATCAACCACTCTGATAGTGCTCTGGGGTCAATATGGTTCCAGGAATTAAACTGGAATTGTCCTCAATTAAGGCACATACCCTTTCCCTGTACTATCTCTCCAGCCCTACCTTGAATTCTTTTAAATAAATAAGTGAAGGAAGGCTTTTGGCATCTTGGTGGTGGTGGAGTGCAGGAACTGTATATCAATAACAAAAGTATCAACACTATTATACACTAGAATAAAATAAGTTTAAATGAATTAAATAAAAATAAAGTAAAATTACTTAGCTTAGTTGTGCTAACGTGTCATCAATCTATTAGGTACAATTAGAAATCTAAATTTAAATGTGTCACTCCTGGGAACACTATAGCTAAAGTTTGCACAAATAAATACAACTAAATAGTATGACTCCTAATAAGAGTCATGCAGGCATCACAATCAAGTGTGCATTACCTCCGATCATAACCACCACAACAAAGGGAAAGCAAAGGAGGGTTGTAAAACACAAGGAAAATATTCTTTGGGTTGAGGGTGGGTTGGGTCAAATCCAGAGAGCTCAGGGCCACTCCTGACTCTTTGTCAACACCCAAGAGCATATATGCTGAGGACCAAAACAGGATTGGTCTTATGCAAAATTTCCAAACTTCAAATTCTTTCTAGTTTTCGACCAGAAATATAGCACAGTGCTAGCACATTTGCCTGGCGTGTGGTCTACCAGGGAGGGACCAGGTTCTGGCATCCTATATGGCCTCCCAGCTTGCCAAGGACAATTTCTGAGTTTAGAGTCAGAAGTAACCCTTAAGGGCCACTGGGTGTGGCCTAAAACCAATCAATCAATCAATCAATAAATAAATAAAGTTTAAAAATATCTTCTCTCATGGGGCGGAGAGATAGCATGGAGGGAAGGCGTTTGCCTTCCATGCAGAAAGTAGGTGGTTGGAATCCCAGCATCCCATATGGTCCCCGAGCCTGCCAGGAACGATTTCTGAGCATAGAGCCCTGCCGGGTGTGACCCAAAAACCAAAAAAAAAAAAAATCTTCTCTCTATAAATGTAATATTTGTGATATCTTTTATCAGGTATCAAAAACTTGTGATTACACAATAAAAATTTCCAATGTCATACTAAAATTTTATTTATTAAAATATCTTTTGTTAATTCATTACTTTACAACCTAAAGATAGTACTAAATTATATAACATATTAAATTTTTTATTACAATAACAAAAGGACCAAGAGAAATAGTTCACAATAGGAAGCGTGCACAATGTGGCAGGAAGGGCACTATTAGGGCAGAGAAAGCACCACTATTACAATGAAAGATGGAGGTGATCACTCTGAACAAGAATTGGGTGCTGAACACAGGTAAAGTGATATGTATGATACTTCTTCAGTAAAAAAAAATTGTGAACCATAGAGATTAAACGGAAGAGATGGAGAAAAAAGAAGAAAAATATCTGGAATAGAGACAGTTTGGGGAGGCTGATGGGAAGGGAACCTAGAGACTTTGGCATGGGAAATGTACACTGGTAAAGGGTTAAGTATTGATCACTGTATGACTTAAATTCAATCATGAACAAATTTGCAAATGTGTATCTCATGGTGATTTAACTAAAACACGTATCAAGAAAAATAAACAAAAATAAAAATAAAATGTTCATTTATAGTTTAATTCCTAAAATTTTTACAATATTGGGCCAGACTAAAATATCAAACTCGGGACCTAAAGATATCTCAATGGTTGGTGGCACATGCCTTGTATGTACAGGGACCTGAATTCAAACAAAAGTACTGCATGACCCTCTAAGAAATGCTAGATGTAGCAATTAAGAAATAGTGGTGGTCCATAGATACCTCAGAATTCTGGGCCTAAGTCTAATCCCTCTCTGCTTTGATTGGCTGAGTCCACTAAGTTCTTCTAGTGATTCTTTAAAAAAGATGTCATCCTTACTTGATGTAGGATATGGATGTATTCCAGGATCCTTAGCTACAGAAACCTGATACCAACAACAGTAACTGTGTGAAAAATAAAAGTGTATTGGCACTACAGATAATGACTTGAGTTGGACAACCTCGTATGCCTGGAGCCTAGAGTTAGTCTTATGCCAGAAAACTTCAGGGTAAGGTCTCCTTGTATTTAGGCCAAGGCTTTTCCTTTCCATGTCCCCTATATTTTGCTGGGCCTATGCAAACAATCGCCACTCTAACACCTTCTTTGCTGTCCTTCTTTGACTCATCCTTAATAAAGTAATGTATTATGATCAACTGTGTCAACAATATTATAGCCTTTAATGTTAAAGGAGTTACATAA
The DNA here is from genome assembly GCA_004027635.1 of Crocidura indochinensis. NCBI lineage: Eukaryota > Metazoa > Chordata > Mammalia > Eulipotyphla > Soricidae > Crocidura > Crocidura indochinensis. The sequence goes on from PVKC010037697.1 coordinate 7,858, forward strand.
ATTTTGTGGCTTTAGTTTGCTTCTTTGTGTAATGCTAAGGAATGTTATAATGTACTACAATCTGGGGACATGAGGGACAAAGTAATTGTGCATATGTTTTGTTTTAGTTTTCTTAATGTTTTTTGGCTGAAAATGAGAATTCTGTTTATGGGTGATTGTCTTCCCACTGTAACTTCACCTAGTCCTCTCTTTGTATCTTTGTCTTCATAATAAAAAATAAAAAATAAAAAAATAAAAATAAAAAAGACAAACAGGCACAGCAAATTAAAAAAAATTAAGACAAATTTTAATCAACTGTTTCCCAGGTTAAGAAGGTCATTTATTAAAGTTGCTCATACATTCAATCAATATATGATGCAGTATTTGATGATCTGTTGGAACTCCAGCAATATTTAGGAATTAAAACATGTCTGTCCCTACAACATTTTCTTTTGGTGTTTGGGCCACACCCAATGACTCTCAGGGGTTACTCATGACTATGTGCTCAGAAATTTCCTCTGGCTTGGGAGACCATAAGGGATACCAGGGGATCAAACTGCAGTCGTCCTAGGTTAGTGCATGCAAGGCAAATAAATGTCTTACCACCTGCGCCACCGCTCCGGCCACTCTCTGCAACATTTTGTAATTTTGTGAGAAACTTAAAAATAAACAAAGGAACAAACCAAATAATCCAATGGTCTCTTGATTGATGCCAAGAACGAAAGAAACAGTGCACTGAACCAGCTACTGTAGAGATGAAGATCCTACTGAGATTATTAGAAAAGGACCTGCGAAGACATGAACATCTATAAAATCTTAAAAAGGCATCCCAAGGAAGAGGGTATAAAAGAGCATTACAGAAACATTATCAAAAGTAAGAATTCTGGGGCTGGAGTAAGTGTACAGTGCATTTGCTTGCATGCAGTCGATCCAGGTTTGAATCTCTGCACCCCATAGATATCCCAAGTTTGTAAGGAGTAATTTCTGAATACAGAACTAGGAATAGCCCTGAAACTGCTGGGCATGGTCCCAAAAGAAAACAAAACAAAGCAAAACAAAAATATAAGTCCTAATACAGAAAAGAGGGTGGTCTGAGAAGGGAAAGTGTTTCTTGAAGAGCTTAAGCATTTTGGAAAGAGAGATCTAGAACACAGAAGAGCATTTCAATTACAAGTAGAGCAAGAATACCTCACAAGAAGTCAGTAAGAAAATAGAAAATCACATACAGATGTGTGCTCATACAGTGTATGCATACAGATGTGTCATGCAAGTAGGATGGATGCAGGAAAATCAGAAGAAATGGTTTCTATCTTTTTTTTCCTGAAACCAGAGAATGAGTGTACCAACTGACAGGAGGTATAGGAAGTGAGATAGCTAAAGTGCAATGCGATGTGGCACAGTTTGAAAGTCTGAGGCAGTTGAGAAAGAAAAGGAATGAGAGTGAGAGATAGGGAAAGACAGAGACTAAGAACAGAGAGTGCTGACAGGAAACAAAGTTTGCTAGAACAGCACCAAAGCCCAGGCTAGTAGGAGCCGTGAATTTATAGCTTTAATAACAGCAAGTGGGATATTTAACTAGTATATTACAGAACAGTAAATATAGAAAACTTATTTGTATACCACTGTATGCATATTATTATATATAATGGGACATATAAACAAATAAGATTTCTGAGATAATTCATCAATAGGGTTCCAGAGCATTAGTACAATTGTTAGGTTATTCCCAGCACCCTATATGGTCCTGTGAGTGATATCTGAAAACAAAGTTAGGAGTAAGTCTTGAGCACAGGCAAAAGTGGCCCCAACACAACAAAAAAATTCACCAATATGACACATACTAACTACTTATGAGATAATTTTTATGTGTCCTCTTTCCTTTGTCTTGATTATTTATTGACTCATATCATTATAACATTAATTTCATACTGCACATCATTGATTTTTTGCTAACAAAATTTAGAGAATTGGATTAATAAAAGGAAGTACTTTTTAATTGCCTTATTAAATATAAGTATGTCTTAGTTCTTCTAATTTATACCCAAGGTCTCTTCTGTTTTCTAAATAAATATATATATATATATATATATATATATATTTTTTTTTACAGTTCATTGACATGCTTATAGTACTCTTAATATCTATGGCATAAAGTTCATGCACCATCACTGACAGACAAAAATAGGTCTGAAAACTGTCCACCAATTTCTTTTGTGTGGTTTTTGGGTCACACCCGGAAGTGCTCAGAGGTTACTCCTGGCTCCATGCTCAGAAATTGCTCCTGGCAGGCACGGGGGACCATATGGAGCACCAGGATTCTAACCGATATGACCTTTTTGCATGAAAGGCAAACGCCTTACCTCCATGCTATCTCCACCAATGTTTTTATGTCACTTCACCTCTTCATCTTTCCCCCACGCCAGCAAGATTATTTACATAGAAATAATGCATAGGGGAAGGGAAAAAAAAGAAATAATGGATAGGAGTCTATCTTGGTTGTGATAATATATAGCATGGCAGTGAAAATATTTCAGGATATGCATAAGTATATATGAATAGTTCTAGATAATTGTGCATATTTTTGTATATATGTGTATACAAGCACTTTGAATCCAAAGTGCATTATCCCCATTCTATTGAGACCACATTTAGCACATGTATGGAAAAGTATACAAGGTATTTTCTTCCATACCCTTTCCCTACTGTGAGTTAGTGATATATAAAACTTCTCAAATTGACTACTGAAGTTCATAAAACATAGTTACATTATACTTATTTTTATATTGAGATATTAAACCAAATCCTCAACTTGACTGGATGGGACATGTATATTCACATAGAAAAATGGAAATGGGTTTTGGGACCACAATTGGCTGTGCTCGGGCTTACTCCTGGCTCTGCACTTAGGAATTACTCCTGACAGGCTCAAGGGGCTATATGAAATTTCAAGGATCAATGATGAATGAACAGTATGTAAGGGAAAAAAATACTGCCAACTGGAGCTGGAGTGATAGCAAAGCAGGTAGGGCCTTTGCCTTGCACGCAGCTGTACTGGATTCAGTCCCCGGCATCACGCATAGTTCCCTAAGCCAGTCAGGAGTAATTTCTGAGCAAGAGCCAGGAGTGATTAACTCCTGAGCACCACCAGACATCCCAACCTAAAACAACCAAAAAATTACTACCTGTTGTACTATCACTGAGGCCCCCAATACTGGGAATGGGGCAGAATCTGGTAAATTATACAAATTAGAGTTAGACGTTCTTCAAGTTTCCCATGATCACTTGCTCATTTTGATTTGCTCAGAAATCGCTCCTGGCTTGGATGACCATATTGGACGCCAGGGGGATCGAACCGTGATCAGTCCTAAGCTAGCGCATGCAAGGCAGACAGACGTCTTACCGCCTGTATCACCACTATGGTCCCAAGCCAGCTGCTATTTTTAAAGGTCTTTTTTAGGAGTGACTGTGGCTCATCCTACCTAGAAGTGCTGCAGTTTTGAATTTCAATCGCCATCAGACTATTTTATTTGCCCATCTCAAATGACAGCAAAATGTTTTCTATTTCTGCAAGAGTACAGATTTGCTCACACAATTTTGTGAATTGTGTCTCAGACGTCCAAGTGAATGAAAGCAAAGCAAAATGAAACAACACACACTTAAGTGGCTTAAGATGCAGAAGAAAATCTCAGTAAAGAAAACAAATTAATACCTTATTGGTTGTTCCTAACAAATATGTGATCTCTTATTTTTCAGTCATCATGGATTGTAGACTATTAGTGGAAGAATTTCATGCATGACAAAATTCAACACCAGTCCCTCCAACAGAATGTCCATTTCCCTTCGCCCTTCTATTGTCTTCCTATAATCTCTTAAAAACAAGACTAGAACAACCCAACTGTCTTCAATAACTGAACTGAGTCCAGCATAAAGTTCAGTAACATTTTTAGGTATTCTAAAATTCAGCTTTATACAAGACAATATTCACAATATCAAGTATGCAATCAAAGACAAGCAAGTACACAAAGATAATGGAAAATAAAATTTATAATGAGAAAACAAACCCATAAAAACTTTCTCAGAATTGAAACAGGTGGTAGGATTAACTGACAAAGACATTGAAATTGTAATAACCTCACTATAGATATATTCAAGATGTTGAGAACAGGCACGAGGAATTTTGATTTTGATTTTCAGAGGTAAAGATGATAGCCCAAAGTGCTCATACTTTGCATGTAAGAGGTTCAAGTTTGGTCTCAGGCACTGTATGGTCCTAGAGCAATACTATAAATAAAAAGTTATATTAAACAACCATCCGGTACACTCTCAGAACATGTTTTGTGTTTTGGAGCTTGCCTACATCTACTCTGCTCCCATTCTGAATAGCAATGAGGGAACCATTTTCGATGGTTCAGTAAAGCAGCCTGTGTAAGCTTTGCTGTTGTCATTGTTGCTTGTATGCAAAGACACAATCCAATGTCAACATTGGCAGTTTGTTCTATAATATTGGGGCTGGTAGACCGGCCCAGCAGCAGGTACTGCCCCAATAGGTGGTACTTCCCTTTTTACTGCCCTACACAATTTGAGGAGAAAAAATGTGAAATCAATGAAAGAAGAGAATGTGATGATGACATGGGTTTTAATTTTTTTTGTTTAAATATAATTGGAACACATTCTAAATAGAAAACAGGAGGAGAAAGTGAATGACACTGAGGAAACAGAACTTTTGAAATCACGAACAAAGACTTCATCGTAAGTGCTACTCCTTGACCTGGGCAGAGACTGAGACCTCTAGATACAAAGGTGTGATATCATTATCCAGACCAGAGAAGAAGTCTTCCATACAACACAACAAAATCAAGGAGGAGAGAGCAAATGAACTGGAAAGGAGTCTATAGATAAGCCCATGACGACATATTCCAAGGGGGAAGAAACCATGTATCTCTTAGGCCA
>PVKC010037698.1:0-12926 GCA_004027635.1 Crocidura indochinensis
GGAGTTACTCCTGGCTCCATGCTCAGAAATTGCTCCTGGCAGGCACGGGGAACCATATGGGGCACCGGGATTCGAACCGATGACCTTTTGCATGAAAGGTAAATGCGTTACCTCCATGCTATCTCCCGGACCCCAATACCTGAAGTTTTTACATTAAAATATTTTATAGTTACTTATAAGTTTTGTCTTTTGCCTTAACATTTGTATTTATGATGTTGGTCTCATAATGTATTAGAAAATTATACTGACTCTTCCTCAAGCATTATCTCTAGAGTCTTCTTATTTCTCACTAAGTTTTCTCATCACCTTTGATATATATTTAAATCCCTTGCCCTGCATTTTTGCAAAACAGTAATTTGAGTTGGTTTACTAATATATGAATAGAAGAAATTATTTGCTGTTAAAACCCCTCAAAAACACTAGATTTTGTTTAGAGTAAAAGCTAATGTCTTGGGCCAGAGCAATGCACAGTGGGTAGCGTTTGACTTGCACACGGCTGGCCCAAGTTTGATCTCAGGCATCCCAGATGGTTCCCTGAGCCTGCCAGGAGTGATTCTGAGCAGAGACAGAAGTATATCCTGAGTGCCACTGGGTGTGGCCAAAAAATAACAACAACAACAACAACAACAACATGGCTAATATCTTCAAATTCTGTCTATAAGTACTACAAAATTTGTCATCGTCCACTATTTCCAAGTCTTCATTTTCTTCAGCCATATGGATTTCAATAGTATGCAGAATATTGCTTCTATAATTCAATTATTGTTTATATAATTTTCCTTTGATGTTGCTTCCTTATATTGAAGACTTTTCCAATAGTGAACTTTGTCACCCATAAGCTCAAAGTTATTTCCTTGAAATTTCTCTGATCAGCCATTTAAACCTTTGCTCATTATCTTACATAGGCTTCTGGGTTTACCCTCTTTTAAATTTTCTCTATAACAGTGTTATATTATAATAACGCCTCTAGATTCAAGGACTTTTATATTTTCTTTTCAGAAGATTCTTTGTAAAAGTAGATAAATTTTTACTTTTATTCACCTGATTTTAACCACAGATTCCTAAAGGCTAGAGTTGCTTTTTAAGTTTTTATATGACCCATATTTGGGGTCACAGAGCCAACCTCAAAGCAGCTGGGGAAGGAAGGTACATGCAGTGCCAGAGACCCAACTCAGGTCCTTATACATGTTACAGGATAGAGCTATCTCCCTCATCACAGTGAACTTGACTTTTACATATCTGTCAAACAATATTTACATTCTGAGATTTGACAATTTTTAGAGAACTAAAGCAAGATTCACAATGGAATTTTTTAATGTAGCTACGAAATTGGCAGAACTTTTTCTATTATTTATATGCTACCACTATTTGAAATAGCTTTTAACACACTGGCCAAAATTATGCCATTTTGGGAAAGCTATACACACTCAGTAGAACCTTTTCAATTAAACTTTTCTGTGATTTGGATTTCCATAAGTATTCCTTTTGTAGGTGGCACAGCTGGCATTATTCAGGGTTTGCTCCTGGTTCTGCACTTAGGGATTCTGTGCTTGGGGCTCAAACACATATGGATCATATGCAAGGCAAGAGCTTTATTAGCTACATCTTCTCTCTGGACCATCCATGAGTACTATTTACTAACATTTCTTATATATTTTCTTATTGACATGAATATAGGAAGCTATTAAATAATTTTATTTTGGTCGTTTGTCATACCACTTTCTTGTATTATAAGCATCATTTTTTACAAAACAATCTCCCAAGCCCACAACACTGTCTTGTGGACTTGAGTTAAAACAGCACAAGACAACACAGTTTGCTTTTTTGAGTCTTCCCACTCTCCCTCACCGACTAGCATCTCATAAGTATATCGAACCCCTGAAAATTTTCTTCTAGAATGACCTAAGGCATAGAGTTATGTCTTGGCCTCATTACTGAAGCACATTTTACATTATATATATATTGAGAAGGACTTAGGTAGGTTTTAGTAACAAAATGAAAATTCTGAGGAGTCCAGCTGGAAGTTATTCATTGCAGAACAGAGACAAATGTTTGTACAAAGGACAGTGCTTTTTAAAGTGATTGAGTGAATCCATTTTCAAGTCTTCATAAGATGGAAGCTGTTTATCCTCTATAATTAGGGAAAAAGTAGTGAAACTCATAAGGCCTAGGTGGAATAAACCATTTATAGACCAATCATGTTTTTAACCATAAGCTTCACTTGGTACTATGTCTATGTCTCTACATGGCAGTGGTTCTATTGAGCCTTTTTCAGACTCTGAATCTATAGAAATCTTTGTCTGCTCATCATATATACATACTTTCCTCATCTAATGTACTTGTTAAATTATACTTGAGAGATGAGGGTCTCTTTGGTTTGACACTAGTAGTGAATGGTAAATTATCAGCCCTGGGAAGGCCTTTCAATTGAGTATGATTCTCTACTGGGAAGGCCCCCACCCCTCTTGAGGCATATGTATTGGGAAAATCGTTCCATGTAGGGGATGTGAGCAAGGGAGGAGCTGAGAATATAGTAATCTCAATTGAATCCTCTTCTCTAGCAGTACAATCCAAAAGTTGGACAATGAAATTGTGGTGAACTCTGAATCCCCTTCTTATGTACCCTGTAATCATTGTCCTTAACCCCTATCCAAATTTTTGTCTCTAAGATGCCCTCATTGGGGGAACCATAGATTAATTTTGGAGACAATTTTTAAGTAGGACTGAGCTGCTTCTGGGAAATATTTTCTCCAGTCCAGTTCCGTATGATAAATGAAGAATCAAATCAATAGCGGGCATGGCACATTCAGTTCTATAAGAGAAATGTTGGTAAATGCACCAACAATTTATTTTTGGTGGGAAGTGTGATTTTGATTAGGCTAGGAGAAAATAGCGTGTCAAGTTCTGTGTGTTTGGGGAAAACATTGTGTGCTCTGTTTGAGAAATACAGTATGTATGCTCTGTTTGTTTAGCTATACTTTACCTTGTTTCTTTATATCCCACTTATGACAAAGGTAATTTTTTGTCCTTCTGGTTAACTTCATTCACATGATATTCTCTAGATCCATTGTGACCCAGAAATTCTACTTCATGCCATCTACTTAAAGGCTACAAAATCTATTACTATCAAAAGATAAGTACATCTGTATGTTGTCTCTCTTCTATTGGGACTTTAGATTTCAGAAAATGAATTAAGCCCTGAATATATATATATACATATATATGTATATATATACATATATGTGTATATATACATATATATACCTGTGTGTACATTTAATTTTTTATTGAATTTACTAATATTTTTATGCATGGCTATATTGTACTTTAATTTAGTAACCAAGTGTACATTGTAGTTTGTGAATCAATGTTTGTTTTACTTTAAATATTTTCTTAACAGGATCAAGCCAAAACCCAGTAGATAAGGTGTTTGCCTTGCAAGTAGCTGACCTGGGTTCAATCCCAGGCACAGCTTTTGTTCACACCAAACTTGCCAGGATCTCTGAGCTGAGCCAGAAGCAAGCCCTGAGCACTACTAGCTGTGATTCCCCACCTAATTCTTTAAAACACATTGAAGAATCCCATATAATTATTAACTACAACTTGAAATATTTTCAACTAAGAGAGTATTATTAAAGGATAGTAGTTGTATAGAAAAACTACATAAGGGGGGCTGGAGCAATAAGGCCTCTTCATTGTGTTGGCTAGCCTAGGACAGATCATGGTTTGATCCTCCGGAGTTCCATGTGATCCCCAAGCCAGGAGCGATTTCTGAGCACATAGCCAGAAGTAACCCCTAAGTGTCAGTGGGTTTGGCCGAACAACAAAAACAAAAATCAAAAGAAGAAGAAGAATAAGAACAAGAAGAAGAACAAGAAGAAGAAGAAGAAGAAGAAGAAGAAGAAGAAGAAGAAGAAGAAGAAGAAGAAGAAGAAGAAGAAGAAGAAGAAGAAGATGATGAAGAAGAAGAAGAAAAGAAGAAGGAGAAGGAGAAGGAGAAGGAGGAAAAGGAGAAGGAGAAGGAGAAAATGAAAAGCTACATAGCATGGGAAGATAACTAAATAGCAAAATGTATTTTCCCTGTGGGCATGAGGACTTAAGTTTTATCCCTACTTACATATGCTAAGTGAAATCTCTTGTTTCTGCTATTTGATATCTTAGGGCAGCAACAGATTGTATCACCCATAGTATATAGAAAGGTTTATGGAAGCACCAAAGCTAAATTGTACAACACTGAGAGATTACCACAATCACAGATTTTTGTGTATTGTGACCTCTAGTGTGCACCAGAATTAAAATTTCCACTTGCACCACTACCTGACTATTGCAACAATTACAAAGGAAAATAGAGGAATAAATGAAACACTTTGTGTTAGCTAATAATTTACAGGGAGAAATAGTATTCTTAAACTTCTATTATGATATGTTCTCCAAATTTACAAATCTCTGACACTGATGAAAATATATTTGGGAAATGGGAGAGCAATTTCAACTGTAACAATTTCATTGTCTGTGTATTTTTAACGAGCTGGTTGTGTATTATCTTCTCAAAACAAGCACACAAATTTATTTTTATTCACATAAAATATGCAATGCAAAGATGAATTAAATTATTTGAATTCATTATAATGGTGAATACTTGGACAAATAGTGATATATGAATGTAAAGTGCAGTTGTAACTTTTACAGAGATCTAAAATAGTATAAAAAGAAATGGGGACTGGGAAGAAATGAAATATTTATGTCAGCTTTATTTCTAAACAAAGATGTGGAAATATGTAAGTGTAATCACACAGCTTTTCTTCAAAATTCTGAACACATTTGCCTTTGTTTGTCCATAAAGCAAAAATAGCTATTAATATCACTGGCTTGGGGTCTTGATCTCATGCTCATAAAATGTTTTTGTTCTCTGCACCAACAGAAAAAGCCCTTTGACATATTGAGCATTTGAGTTATCACAATTTTATGTGATCTCCTCATAATGCTACACACCTCTTATCTGATTCTGATAGCTCAGGGACAACTTAACACATTGCATTTATCTTTATTGTGATTTAATTTTGAACAGTCAAGAACCAGAGTGGAAGGGGAAGCTGCTAGAATTTTAAACTCAGATTGCCCTGCATATAATGGCTTCTTTGTTAAATACCTGGAAATACACCCAGCATGACATTTTGTCACCTTTAATGCATTAAACTCTTGTTTCAATGCTCTTAACCTCAGCTTTTGTTGAATTATTTGCCCCATCTCTTCTTTTAAGTGATGAGAGCTTATAAAACAAAGAAACTTTTATTATATCAGTTTTGTAAATCAAAAGTAGCAAATAACTGTGGGATTTATATTGTTTGATATCTCAGAATCCTCTATGCTTATTCTAGGCACCTATCTTAACTTGCAAAGTTTTCTTAATTGAAGTAAAAAAGAGTAAAATACTCTAAGCACATATTTGTTAGAATCATTTCGAATGAAAGAACTTCATAAGTGAACCTCAAAAAGTATATTTTATAAGAGAATCTCATATATTGGATGAGATATTACACACTAACAATATGTAATAGGGAGTACAAACGTTGAAAGAGGTAAGGTTTCAGAGAGTAGTGTGAACATAGTGATTAGACATATTGGACTTTTTAACCGTCTGAAGCACTGATTTCATATAGTAGTAGTCTTGATAATTTATCAGAAGATAGTCTTTGATACATTGAAGACTATGAAATTAACATAAATCATTTATTAGCCATATAGAATTCCAATAATAAAAATAAACCTTTGAAATTTTAAAACAGAAAGTGGATACATTTTTATTTACTAATATTTCCTTTTTTTAGAATAATATATTAAAAGATAAGGGGGCCGGGCGGTGGCGCTGGAGATAAGGTGCCTGCGCTAACCTAGGACGGACAGCGGTTCCAACCCCGGTTCGACTTCTGAGCAAATAGCCAGGAGTAACCCCTGAGCGTCACCAGGTGTGGCCCAAAAACAAACAAACAAACAAAAAAAACAAACAAAAAAAAAGAAAGAAAGAAAAAGATAAGTATATGTATGCACAAAAATGTGTTAACCTTAATATATTTTAAATGCTTATTCTCAAAAGAATTTACATAAATATAAGGCGATTGGGTTGTGTTTAGGTCTTTATAGTATAAAATACAAATAATTTAAAGTATCAATTACATTCAATTAGAAAATACTCATTATGTTCAAACTATGAAGATAAGGACTAATAATTCCTATTTCATTATCCCATAGATTCATATGGATTTAGTTTTAGAAAGTCGATGACATTTGGCCATTTATAAGCTATAAACTGGTTATTTTATATAGTTCACTGTAATATACTGCTCATACTCTAAGCTATGTTTGTATGTAGATAATAAATATAACTTAGTTTGGATATGTTGCCAATTCCTTTCTTGACTGCCTTCAGCTTTTTACAATGACATTGAATGCATTTTTTTCTATTGAATTATTACATGTCTGGAAAAATTTCATCTTAAGTGTGTCTTTCCAATACATTTATAAAATATCAGACTTTTAAAAACAAGTGCATCTTTTGAAATAGATTTATTCTGGTTGTTGTATTGGAAAACTTTTGTTGGGCTAGAACTCTTTCTCAAGAAAAATTATACTGATTATATGGCATACTGATTAGATGGGAACAAATGTTTTATGAACTATATCGCCATTCTTCAGAGCTTGAATTTAGCACTCCAAAGAAGATGGAAAGGCAGCATTTTTAATGTCTATCTAGTAATGAAGAGATATGCAAGTTAAAATTTATAGAAAAAAAGTCTAACAACAAATTTTTAGGTGTAGATTTGTTAGTACCTCCAACCATGACATAAAGCAAATTGCTTCAATATTCTGATCTTCATTTTTCCATTTATAAACTATGGGAGTGTCATTTTATAATCATATTTTTTAGCTCTAATGTTTTAAGGATACATGAGTCTTTGAGTGGTGTATGAATTTCCCATCACTAATAACTGTGGATAAAATTATTTTGGAAAATTCATCCACTCTCTTTGCTACTATCATTTGTTTTTCTGCTAAGAAAAAAGAGATCAATACTAAATCCTTCAACATGTACTGATATCAAGATCTGTAATAGCCCTAAATTAAAATGAAAGTATGTTTTTTAATTTATTTTATTTCAAGTTCATATATTGATGTTAATATACATAGATTACCCTCATACTAAATAATATAACCATTTAAACTTAAAACTCAGTTGACTGACTACAACTCATTTAAAAAGTTTTGAACAGATGACACAAAAATTAAAAAATATATTTTGAGATAAATATTTATTTTTAGGTTTTTTAGAGAAAAACTGTTGGTCATTTATTCATCTACTGTCAACATCTCTATTGTGTATAATTTTAAAGGGTTCTGTACTTTGCTTAACTTAGTTTTTATATTCTACCCAGATATCTTGTGGTTTTATTTCCCCCAAAGTTCAGCTTGTGATACTGAATGTTGGTTGTTTGAGGAGAGAGTACATTTTGGGCGTGTTTATATTTTACTTTATTTATTTATTTATTTTGGTTTTTGGGTCACACCTGACAGTGTTCAGGGGTTACTCCTGGCTCTACACTCAGAAATCTCTCCTGATAGGCTCAGGGGACCATATGGGATACCCGGATTTGAACCACTGTCCTGCATAAAAGGCAAATGCCTCTCCTCCATGCTACCTCTCCAGCACCTATATTTTATTTTTTTAAATTCTGACGATTGAACCCAAGCTTTCACAGATGTAAGACAGATGCTCTACTTCTAAGTTACATCTTTGCTGAAGCTAAAATTTGGAAAACAAATACATTAACATATACTTACCTTATCTATACAAAATTTTTCTTGTATATTTGTATTTTAATTTTTGAATGGGTTTAACATTTTCTTGCATACAAACTATAAATTTTATGTCTTGTTTTTTTTTTTTTTTTTTTTTTTTTTTTTTTTTGGATTTTGGGCCACATCCGGCAACGCTCAGGGGTTACTCCTGGCTATTCGCTCAGAAGTCGCTCCTGGCAGGCACGGGGGACCTTATGGGGAACCGGGGGATCGAACCGCGGTCCGTCCTAGGTTAGCGCAGGCACCTTAGCTCCAGCGCCACCGCCCGGCCCCATGTCTTGCTTTTTTTTAAGAGTAAATTCACTCAAGGAAAGGAAGCTACATATTTCATAATGGCAAGATCAATAAAATGTGGATTCCTAAAATGGTTGTTTTATATTTTAAATGTATATATGTATATATATATATATATTGCTCATAAATATAATGCCCATACATTTATGAAAGAAAAATTCAACTTTAATTTTGTTCCTAAGTTAACTATCTGGGTTCTTTTACACTTAAAATTATATTCTAGATTTAGCAATCATGTATGATAACTATTAGAAACAATAGCAGATGATAGCAAATTGTGTCAAATATATAAAAGCCTAAGAAAGAAAGGCCCTGTGGGAACTATTACCTGTATATAATGCCTTCATATCTAAATGTGTGTGCTCATTTTCAAATATGAAGCTGAGATCCAAAGCCATTAGTACTAGTAAAATTGCAATCATAAATTGACATCAACTACAAAATATAAATTATGTTTTGAGTTCAGTACCTTGACATTTCCTTATTGCATTCTGGTAAAGAGCAAGATATATTAGGGTCATATTTGGCATTAGCTTAGCATAGCAAAGCTATCTGGCAAGGTCCTTAGTTACATATTAAGGATCATATGGCGTATACAAACAGGGCTGAAATGAGCCAATACTATACACTAGAGTTACCTGTTTTTTTTTAAGAAAAACTATGAAAAAGGAGCTTCAAGTAAATATAATGTGGTCAGGTTAGAAAAAAAAGAAAATACTGTAGTTGTAGGTGAGCATTTACCCAAGTATTCTTAGTGAGAAAATTTAAAAAAAATTCTTCATGTAGCTACCAAGTTTGGCAATAGTTAAGTCTTGTGAGGATCAGTTATATACAAAAGCTCAAAAAATATCTTTTATATATTCTGATTCATAAGTAAATATAGAATATTCTAAAACACACTATATTCAGATAATTATACTAAGGTTTATAATGTTCTTTAAGAACTCATAAAGGAAATTGGTTCTGTCAAAAATAAATGTAGAATGCTGGAGGGATAGTACAGCTTTTAGGACATTCACTTTGCATGCAGCTAACCCAGGTTCAATCACCAAAATGGTCCCTTTAGCACTACCAGGAATAATTCCTGAGAACAAAGCCATGAGTAACCTGGGCATCTTTGGGTGTGGAAAAATATTGAGTCTTATTCTTTTACTTTGACTGAGTTTCTTTTTTATGTTATCATTCTTATTTTCTAGTAGAATATAAATCACTGAAATTTAGAAAAAGGGTAGAATTCTTCAAAGAAATCAAAGAAGGAACAATGGAACTGCTACGATCAAATGAAAGTGTACATAGAATGTTTTATTTAACCTTAAATTATTGTATAATATCGTGACAATGCATTGATTCATGACATTTAAAAATATTCTGCAGGAGAAATTGTTTCTCTAGTTGTAAAATATTTTTGAGTAATTTTAAGTTTAATTAATATGATAAAATAGATTGTCCTACTTTATTACTTATTAAAATGTAAACATGATAGATACCCTATTCTAAAAGGAAAAGATTACCATATTCATAATTTGCATATAATCTCTAAATGAAACAACCTCAATGTCCTTTGAAATTTCCAACCACATTAGAAACATACACTCTGAAAGAAAAGGAATAATTTGTAGATATGTAACTTTATACTATATGTGTTGTTACATTGAAAGTATACACCCATCAAAATTTTAGTGGTGGAGAATTCCAGAAAAACAGTCTAATTTCTGTGAAAGACATTTTTATTTTTAGCCCTAGACATACTTAGTACACCCTAGTAGTTTATACAGTTATACACTGCTAGTTGTACACACAGTAAGTATAGTGCTATATTCTATTTTATTAATAAATGCAATTTAATTGAATCACCATTAGATAGAGTTGCAAAACTGTTCACAATTGAGTTTGTCATAAAATGTCCATCACTCATTTCTTCACCAGTACACATTTCCTACCACCAATATCCTCAGTTCAATGTCCAACCTCCCCATAGTCTCCCTCATGAATCTTTTAAGTCAGACACCCTTTGTTCTCTTTTATATCTCTCATGCTCTCTTTCTTTTCCCATTTTCTATTTTAAACACCATAGTTTACAATATAGTTACTTTATCTCCTTTAAACACCTAATTCTTGTCCAGAGTGATCATTTCCAAATATTATTGTCAGCGTTGTCCCTTCTCTGCCTTAACTGCATACCCCCACTGTATGTGGCAAATTTCCTACCATGGACCAGCTATCCTACCCCTCATCTCTATTGTTTTTGAGTATTATAACCATACTTTTTTTTTCACAAATGATTGTGATCATCCTATGCCATCCCCATTACCCTGACTCATTTCACTTGGCATAATACTCTCTTTATGAATCCATGTATAAGAAAAATTCACAACTTCATTTTTGCTAATAGCTGCATATTATTCTATTGTGTAGATATACTACTGAGTCTATACCCACTAATCTGTTTTTAGGAACTTGAGTTGTTTTCAGATCCTGGGTATTATCAAGAGTGCTGCAATGAACATAGGAGTGCTGAGGAATTTTCTTCATTGTTTTCATTTGGTCCTTGGGATATATTCCCAGGACTGATATTACTAGTCCATTTGGGAGTGCAGTTTCTACATTTTGAAATATCCCTTTTATTTTCTCAAAAGACTTGACCAGTCTATAGGTCCAACAGCATGCATGAGATTGCCTTTCTAGATTGACTTTCTCCCCACATCCACACCAGTATAGGTTGTTCTTATTCTTTTTTATATGTGCCAGTTTTTCTGTATGAGGTGATTATGCAATGTACTTTTGATTTGAATCACCATGATGATTAATGATGTGGAGCATTTTTTCATGTACCCTTTGACTTCTGTTTCTTCTTTGAGGAACTGTTTTTCATCTCTTCTCCACATTTTTGATAGCAAAATATAAAGATATTTTAGACTGATGATCATATTTTAAATTATAAATACTAGAATTTTAACAATTGTACTGGAGTTGCATCAGAAATATTTTTAGACATATAAATATGTGATTTAAACATGTGAATAAAATAAATAGAAAATATGTGATTCAGATTCACTTAGAAAAATACAATTCAACTTTAATAAATATATGTTACATAATGAGGAAGTCTTGAGTATAAAATTTAATAAAATAGGCTTGTTTCACCATATTAGTTTTCAAAGTTTGTAACATGTTAGTTTCTTCATGTATTTTTTGTTTGTTTTTTTGTTCTTTTGGTCACACCCGGCAGTGCTCAGGGGTTACTCCTGACTCCATGCTCAGAAATTGCTCCTGGCAGACACGGGGGACCATATGGGGCACCGGAATTCGAACCAATGACCTTATGCATGAAAGGCAAAGGCCTCACCTCCATGCTATCTCCCGGGCCCCAGTTTCTTCATGTTTTAAAATGACACATTTATGTATTTTATCCACCCCTAATTTTTATTGTTGTTATTGTTGTTTTGTTGTTACTGTTGTTGTTGTGAAGGGGACATCTGACTGAAGTCAGGAGATCCTCCTGGTGCTATGCTCAGAAATTACTCCTCGTAAGTTCAGGGATCCATATGGTATGCTGGGGATCATATCTGGGTAGGCCATGTGCAAGCCAAATGATTACCTAAGCTACTCTTTGAGCCCCATATTTTTGTATTTCTGTACAGTTTCCTTAAATAAAGAGAAATGTTATCATCCTATCGCTAATGTAGCAATTTTTAATTAGAAAATGTTTAGAATAAATTCTGTGATCACTTCAAGATAGTTTATGTAAACCTTTGATTTGTGTTTGCAATAAAACACAACTGTGTTATAAAGATGCTTCACAGCTCTAAACTAGGCATTTACTTGCATTGTTATCCTAGATGAAATAGATTATTTTGTTAGAGTTACATTTTCCTATCATGATTCTCTGCTCTTTTATGTTGAATACATAAATGAGTATTTTTCTTTATTTAAGAAAGTGGGCGTGGAAAGACTAGGTTTGAAATTTTTAAAGTTCAGCCTTTTAGGCTTGAAATATATATTTCCTTTATATTCTTAACTTTTACTTTTACTTGTATAAAATTCTAGGACAAAATTAATTTTCCCTCAGAACTGGGAAGCTATTGGTCCATTGTGCTAAGAAAACTACTATTTTGAGATTAATTTTCTAATATAAGTAATCTTTCACCTGGCTATTTCTGAATTATTAACATTTATTTCTTCCTTAAAATACTATAATTACTGATCAATTAATTTAATATGATTAGAAATTCTATGAGTCTGATTCTAAATCCTTTATCTTAAGAAAGCTATAGCTTTATATTTATTTATTCTACTCATTTATTTCCCCCTTATATTGTCTATTTAATCTTCTTTTAAACCTATCATAAAGCTATTGACTATTCTAAAGTTAGCCTCCATGCCTCTCTCTTTTTATTTTCTTTCTTTCTTTCTTTCTTTCTTTCCTTCTTCCTTCCTTCCTTCCTTCCTTCCTTCCTTCCTCCCTCCCTTCCTTCCTTCCTTCCTTCCTTCTCTCCTTCCTTCCTTCCTTCTTTCCTTCCTTCCTTCCTTTTTTCCATTCTTCCTTCCTTCTTTCCTTTTTCCTTCCTTCCTTCCTTTCTTCTTTTATTTTATTTTTCTTATTTCATTTATTCTATATTTCTTTCTTTGTTTTTTAAAATTTGGATCTCTCGAGCAGTGCTCTGGAATTTCAAGAATCTCACTCAGGAGTCTCAACACCTGTGCTCTCAGTATATTGTAAAGTTTAGGTTGCAAAGTTGTTTATTCTCTGTAATTCCAGGCATACCACAGCCAATATG
>PVKC010037699.1:0-12932 GCA_004027635.1 Crocidura indochinensis
GATGAGTTTTGTGGCCTTGTATGCCTTTCTGATTGATGCTATCTATGAAGTATGCTTTCTGCTGCATTTCTCATTATCATCTTAGCAAGAGAACTGGAGGAAGAGATTTAGGAGCTTTGCACCAGTGCTCCTTCTTATCACTTCCAAGGGGGTATTGCCAGCTCCCACTGCGGGTTGATCTTTCCCCTTCAGTCTAGAAGACCCAGATAAAGGCGCCAGAGCCACCTGGAGGAATCCCTGTGCCGCCCTCTCTGGCAGGCAGGTTGGAGGTTGGGAGGGCTATGGACACACGGAATCCCCAAGCAGGGCAGCGGGGTGGCAACAGGGGTACTGCGGGGCCTGGTCTGTCCTGCTCTGAGAGTGAGGTGCGCGTGAGAAGCGGGAACCAGCAGCCGTTGGGCGGGGGTGCTGACTCAGGCGCTGGGTCCCAGGGCTACAGGCTGCTGCAAGCTGTGCTCCAACATCAACTCTTGGAGCCCACCATGGCTACCCCCAAGAGGGCTAGCAGGTTGTCACAACCTCTAAGTGTCAAAATCAAATTACCAGGCAAAGATAGCAAGCCCCAAGAAACAGCAAAACCGCTGTCCAAACAAAAGAAGTCGTGTTTTCATAGCATCAAACTTTTCTGCTTCCCGCCCGCTGGGGTGCTGAAGATCTTAAGGATGGTAAGCAGAGAATTAGTAGAAGCTCGCAGAAACAGTCTCGATTTCTGCCAAACACGCTTCTGTGAAGTGACTTGTTTCCTTTGCTTCCCACCTTCCTCTGACCTTTTTTTTTCCCTTCTCAGGGTCCTCCTATTAAATCTCAGTCTTGCATTGTTACTACCTCTTTCCCTTTCTCCTTCCCTTCCCTTCCCTTCTCTCCTTTCTTCCCTCCCTTCTTCCCTCTTTTCCTCCTTCCTTCTTTATTTCCATCCCTCCATCCTTCCCTCCCTCCTTCTTTCCTTCCTTTTCATGTTCCTTCTCTTCTACCTTCCTTCCTACCCTCCTCTCCCTCCGTCCTTCCCTCTCTGTCTTTCCCTCCTTCCTTCCCTTCTTTCCCTCCTTCCTTCCCTCCTTTTCTTCCTTCCTTCCCTCTTTTTCCTCCCTCCTTCCCTCTTTCCCTCCTTTCTTTCCTATTTTCTTCCCTCCCCCTTCCTTCTTTCCCTTCCTTCCTTCCTTCCTTTTTTTTTTTTTTTTGCATCATAGTCCGTGGTACTCAGAGCTCCTGTGCAAGGCAAGCACATACCCACTATACTATATCTCTCCAACCAATACTTTCTACATTTCATTACTCAGATTTCTGTCAAAAGAAAATTCACCAAGAGTGATTGTTGAGCACAGTGCTAGGAGTACTGAGCACCACCACCTTTAATCCGGGAAGAAGAAAAAAAAAGAAAAATGGGGAAGTAATGAAGTATTATAGCAGAAATGTGTAGATTTAAAAAAAGAAAAGAGGGCCCGAAGAGGTGGCACTAGAGGTAAGGTGTCTGCCTTGCAAGCGCTAGCCAAGGAAGGATCGCGATTCGATTCCCCGGTATCCCATATGGTCCCCCCAAGCCAGGGGCAATTTCTGAACGCTTAGCCAGGAGTAACCCCCAAGCATCAAACGGGTGTGCCCCCCCCAAAAAAAAGAAAAAAGAAATGTGTAGATAAGCAAACAGAATCAGCTAAACTGATGCAACACTAGTTTCTGGAAGATACATATTCAAACTTAAGAAAACAAAGGGAAAATAATCACAAACTTTGACTAAATCTGAAAGAGCCCACGAAAGTATTTTTCAAGAAGTAAATATGAAAGAATGAATGAATTGGTAATTTTGTTTCTAGTTTTTATGTCACACCTGGTGGTGCCAGGGTTTCTCCTGGCTCTGCACTTGAAAATCACTCCTGATTAATTTTCTTTAGAAAAAATCTGAGCAATAGAAGTGTGTGAGGACCATATGGGATGACAGGGATCAAACAATGGTTCTCCCATGCAAAGCAAAAGCCCTACAACCAGAATTGATTGATTTTTTTTTAAAGGAAAATACAATTAAAGAAAACTAATCCTAGAATAAAGAAAAACTGATATTGAGGGGCCGGAGAGATAGCATGGAGGTAAGGTGTTTGCCTTTCATGCAGAAGATCATCGGTTCGAATCCTGGCGTCCCATATGGTTCCCCATGCTTGCCAGGAGCAATTTCTGAGCATGGAGCCAGAAATAACCCCTGAGCACTGCTGGGTGTGACCCAAAAACCAAAAATAAAAATAAAAATAAAAACTGAAATTGATCAATACAACGACAAAATAAAAAAAGGAATTGACAATATATTTCTTTTTTAAATTTTTTGACAATATATTTCTAAAAATGTAAAGGACTTACATTGTGGGGAGGGGGCTCTAGATGTAACTAGGGTCTTATATATAAAGTCAGTTTAAGATAGAGTTCAGAAAAGGAAAACTAGAGATATTTTTGGATCAAAACAACAATAATAATTCATTAGGAGAGATAGCATTCATCAAAAAATTGAAAATACATGAAGAAACATAAGAATGATTGTATAGCATAACTATTAAAATAATTTACCATATTTATAAGTAAAAGAAAAATAGAGACTTATATTGAAAAAGAAGAAGGCAATCTTTTTTTTTTTTTTTTTTTGGTTTTTGGGTCACACCCGGCAGCGCTCAGGGGTTACTCCTGGCTCCATGCTCAGAAATTGCTCCTGGCAGGCACGGGGGACCATATGGGGCACCGGGATTCGAACCGATGACCTTTTGCATGAAAGGCAAACGCCTTACCTCCATGCTATCTCCCGGGCCCCAAGAAGGCAATCTTTAACCTTTTATGCTGTTAGAAGAGTAGAAAGTAATTTTTTTAAGTCACTGTGAAATTCCAAAGTAATTCTTGATAGAGTTTCACCAGTGTCCACTGCCCTCCGCCAGTGCCCTTCCCACCTCATCCCAGTTTACCTCCCACCCAGCAGTCTGCTTCTATGAAAAGGGTTTTTTTGTTTGTTCACTTGTTTGTTTGTTTGTTTGTTTTGTGCTGAACTTTACAGTACTGTTGCTAATAGGGCTTCATACCTAAGACTTTATTACCCTTCAGAACAACTCCCTTTATTACCTGTTAGAACAAGTCTTCCTCCTGGTTGAGCGAAACTTCCCCTCCACACCATAGTTGTTGACTCCTCTCTGTCCATTCCTCCTGCCCCCACTTCAAGTGACATGTTTCCTACTGAATACCAGTTTTCATGTTCTTTGTTTCCATATTCTTTGGACATTTGTTATTCAAACATTATGTTTCTTTATATCATGCAAATGAAAGATAGCATTCTGTGTTGTTCTCTCTCCCTCTAACTTCATTTATCTGATACTGTCCAGATCTCTCCATGCAACAGCAAATTTTACGATTTTATATTTTCATGGTAACATAATATTTAAGTATTCAGTATATGTATCATAGTTTCTTTATCTAGTCATCTAATCTTCGACATGGACTGTTTCCAGATTTTTGTCATTGTGGATAAGACTGAAAGGAACATAGAGGTGCAAATGTCTTTTCTTCATTTTGTTTTTGGGAACTTGGGGTATATTCTATGAAGCAGAGTTGCTAGATCAAATGAAAGCTCATTTCCTAGGTTTTATTTTAGGAATCTCCATATTATTTACTAGAGGTTGGACTGGTCAACATTCCTGCCATCAATGAATGAGAGTCCGTTTCTCCCTGAATCTGCTCTTGCATTAATTAGTATCCTTTTTCTTGTTATGTGTGCCAGTTTCTGTAGAGTTAGATGATGCCTCATTGTTGTTTTGGTATGTTTCTCCCTAATGATTAGTGATACAGAGCATTTCTTTCATGTACCTTTTGGTCATTTTTGTTTCTGTTTGTTTTTGGTTTTTGGGTCACACCCAGCAGTGCTCAGGGATTACTCCTGGCTCTACGCTCAGAAATCGCTTCTGGCAGGGTCTGGGGACCATATGGGATGTCAGGATTCAAACCACTGTCCTTCCGCATGCAAGGCAAACATCCTACCTCCATGCTATCTCTCCGGCTCCACCATTTTTGTTTCTTCTTTGAGAATGTTTCTATTCATCTCTTCTTTTTCACTTTTTTGATGGGGTTGAGCGTTTTTTTTCTCTTGTAAAAATTCTACCAGTGCCATGGCCCGAGAGATAGCATGGAGGTAAGGCGTTTGCCTTTCATGCAAAAGGTCATTGGTTCAAATCCCGGTGCCCCATATGGTCCCCCGTGCCTGCCAGGAGCAATTTCTGAGCATGGAGCCAGGAGTAACCCCTGAGCACTGCCGGGTGTCACCAAAAAAAAAAAAAAATTCTACCAGTGCTTTATACAAATTTGATATTAATCCCTTATCAGATGACTAGTGGGTAAATAATTTCTCCAAATCATGAGTGTCTTTGCCTGGTCATAGTTTTCCTTTTTCGTTGCTGTTGCTTGTTTTCATTTGGGGGGCACACCCAGTGGCACTCAGAGGATACTCCTGGCTCTGTGCTCAGAAATCTCTCTTTGAAGGCTTGAGGGAACCATATAGAATTCCAGCAAGAAACCTGGGTCAGTGGATGCAAGGCAAATGCCCTACCTGTTGTGCTATCACTACAATCCTCATAGTTTCCTTTGAGGTTCAAAAACGTCTACATTTAATGCAATCTCATTTGTTTAACTTGACTTCCATTTACTTGGACAGTAGTTTTTCATCTTTGAAGGTGCCTTTAGTTGCAATGTCATGGAAAATTCTGCCAATGTTTTCCTGTATGTATTTTATATATTCAGGCCTGATATCAAGATCTTATTTTTTTCTTTTTTTTTTGGTTTTTGGGCCACACCCGGTGACACTCAGGGGTTATTCCTGACTATTCGCTCAGAAGTCGCTCCTGGCAGGCACGGGGGACCATATGGGGAACCAGGGGATCGAACCACGGTTCATCCTAGGTTAGCGCAGGCACCTTACCTCCAGCGTCACCGCCCGGTCCCCTGATATCAAGATCTTTAATATTCCTTAGTTTCACTTTTATTCTGTGTTAGAAAGAGGTCTGAGTTCATATTTTTACATGTAGCTGATCAGTATCCCCAACATCACTTGTTGAAGAGGTATTTCTTGCTCCACTTTAAAAGTTTTGATGTTTTACAGACTAACTGATCATATACCTGGGAGTCTGTCACAGATATTCAACTTTATACCACTGAGCTGAGGGTCTGTCTTTATTTGCATACCATGCTATTTTAATTACCACCACTTTGTAGTTTAGTTTAAACTTGGAGAAAGTGATGAACCCCAAGTTATTCTGGAGGTTTTATTGTTCCATATGAATTTCAGGAGTACTTTTATCTACTTCTTTGAAAATATGTTCTGATTATCATTATAGGGACTACATTGAATCTGTATAATGCTTTGTACAGATAAAATACCTTGTACTTTGATAATATAAACTCTCCAATCAATGTGAACTGCAATGTGTTTCTATTTTCTTGTGTTTTATTTCTTGAAGTAATTATTTTGTAGTTTTATTTGCATACATCTTTCACCACTTAGGCTGATTCTAAGCCACTTGATTTTCTGAGGCACGGTGTGAATGGGATTGGCTATTAATATCTCTCTTCATTTTCATTATTTGCATCTAGGAAAGTCATAATTTTTCTGTAATAATTTTGTAGCCTGCCACTATAATATGTAGATCTACGTTTCTACTATTAGTTTTGTAGAGTTCTTAGGATTTTCTAAATATATTTTTGTCATCTGCAGATAGTGAGAGCTTGACTTTTTTTCTTTCCTATCTGGATGTCCTTAATATCTTTTTCTTCCTTAATTGCTATGGCAAGTACTTCATGTACTATATTGAATAGAATAAGTAAGAACAGGTAACTTTGTCTTGCACCTGATCTTAGAAGGAAGCCTTTTAGATGTCCTCTGCTGAGTATAACATTTGATGGTGGCATGGTAAATGGCTTTAATTATGCTGAGGAAGTTCTTTAAATTTCCATATTTTCCCCAGAGTTCTTAGCATTAATGAGTATTGGATATTGTTAAATTCTTCCTGCATCTACTAATATAATATTGTTTTTATTGATATAGTGCATTACATTCATCAATTCCCTTTGGCCATGCTGTAAAATGTTTTTGATGAGTTGTTACAGTCTATTTGCTAGTATTTTGTTGGAATCTTTGCACTGGTGTTCATCAGTGATATTGGTGTAATTCTCTTTTTATGCATGGGTTTTCTGTCTGGTTCTGGTATAAGAATGATGTTTGCTTCACAGAAACTGTTTGAAGTACTTCTGTTTCTTCAATTTCTAGGAAGAACCTGAAAAGAATTGTCAGTAGGTTTTACTGTAAAGGTTTGTAAGAATTCACTTGTGAATCTGTCTGTGCCTGGGTTTTTGTTTTCGAATAGACTTTTGACTACCATTTTGATTTCTTCAAAAGTATGTGTTCTATATCTTTTTATGTCAATCTTGGAAGGTCACAGGAGTCCAATAATTTATTCATTTCTTCTAGGTCTCTCATTTCATAATTTAAAGGTTCTCAAAGTAATTTTTGATGATCCTTTGAATCTCTGTGGTACCTATTGTGGTGTCCCCTTTTTCATTTCTGATTTGATTTATTAGTGTTCTCTCTCTCTCCTCTCTCTCTCTCTCTCTCTCTGTCTTGGTACTTATTTGGGATTTTTTGTTGTTTCTTTTTGTTTGTTTGTTTGCAAAGAACCAGTTCTTGGTTTCATTGATCTTTTGAACTTTTTTTTTAATCCCAGTTCATTTATTTCTGCTCTAAGTTTTATTATTTTATCCTTGCACACATGGCAGTGCTCAGAAATTACTCCAGGTTCTCTGCTCAGGAATTACTCCTGGTGATTTTCGGGGGACCATAGGAATTAAACCTGGATCAGTTGTGTACAAAGCAAATACCTTGCTCACTGTACTATCACTCCAGCCCCATTTTCCAATTTAAATTGTTCAGACATGTTATTTGTGTGGGTTCTTTCTTCTTTCCTGATGATTTATTGCATAGCTATGAAAACTTCTTTTGCTGTGTCCCACAAGATTTGTCCTTATTCTCATTTGTTTTCAGGAATCTTTTGATTTCTTCTCTGACCTACTGGTTATACAGTAGTGGGTTGTTTAATTCCAAGGGTTTTTTTTAAATTAATTCTCTGTTTCTGTTTGTGATTAACTTCTAATCTCAGTGCATCATGGTTTGAGAAGATAGTTGATACAAGTTCTATTCTCTTGACTTTATAGTTATATTTTTTGTGATCTATCTTGGAGAATTCCCTTATGCACTGGGAAGAATATGTATTCAACTTCTTGAGGATGAAAAGTCACACATATATACTAAAACCTTCTCTTGCTTTTCTTCTTTCAAAGTAAGTATTTCCTTACTGAGCCTTAATCGAGTTAATCAAGAGGTGACAGCAGTTTTGAAGTCTCCAACTACTATTGTGCTTCTATCAATAGCTTTCTTTAAATCTATTAGCAATTGTTTTAAGTATTTTGCTGGTTCCTCATTAAGTACATATATGATGTTTAGGGTTGTGAGTTCTTCCTAACATACTTACATATCCCTTAATTATTAAAAAAAAATACTCTCGCCAATGGGGAAAAAGCCACGTATTTGTATACATCTCAGGTTGACATTTAAGTGAATCTCTACAGTGAATAATGCATATCACATGTCTTTAGAAA
Source organism: Crocidura indochinensis (assembly GCA_004027635.1). Taxonomy (NCBI): domain Eukaryota; kingdom Metazoa; phylum Chordata; class Mammalia; order Eulipotyphla; family Soricidae; genus Crocidura; species Crocidura indochinensis. The sequence continues at coordinate 7,660 of PVKC010037699.1, forward strand.
CTTTTTTTTTAATTTCCTCCTTGCATAATAATCTGTTGCTAATACACTATCAAAAAGAAGACCCTTAGGGCTGGAGCAGTGATGCTTAGAGGTAGGGTGTCTACTTTGAAAGTTCTAGCCTAGGACGGACCACGGTTAGATTCCCCAGCGTCCCATATAGTTCCCCCAAGCCAGGAACGATTTCTGAGCACATAGCCAGGAGTAACAGCTGAGTGTCAAACGGATGTGCCCACCCCCCAAAAAAAGAAGACCCTTGAAATTTCGAGCTTTGATATATAATTACTATGACCTTTAGATTGTCTTTTTACTGAAAGAGGCCATCCTTTGCTGAGTGATACCCCAGTTTCTACATCTGGTGGTGTCACATTTTTTCTATCTCTCTCCAAAGAGTTCAGTTCTTATATCACAAAGGAATGTAGGTGGTCTTCATGTCTTTAAGTTACTTTAGAGCTGGTGGCTAAGCAATATCTTCTTAGTTTTATTATTTCCCTGAAAAATTCATTACCAAGAAATGCATCTATCAGTATGACTGCAACATTAATAACATCTTAATCTTTCCCCTTAATAATTTGTCTGGCAATACATTTATTATCTTATTTGATTAGTTCAGCTTCTGAAGAACCCAGAGAGTATACATTTCTTTTAACCCTGATAATTTAAATTACAAATAATGCCCCTAAATTATCACAGTTCCTAGCAATATGGTGACACCCATCTTTTTTCCCCATTAACGTTGCTCAAGTTTTGTCTGATTTCAGTATCATGCTGCCTTTACTCAATTTAAGGATATTAATTTATGTTTATGTACTCTTGAGAGAAGCTGTGTTCTCTCTTGAACAACTCTCTCCCCACACCATCCCAATATTTTAATTTTTCTAAATTAAATTATCCTGTCTCTTAAAACCTCTTTGAGGGCCCTGAGAGAGCACAACGGCGTTTGCCTTGCAAGCAGCCGATCCAGGGCCAAAGGTGGTTGGTTCGAATCCCGGTGTCCCATATGGTCCCCCGTGCCTGCCAGGAGTTATTTCTGAGCAGACAGCCAGGAGTAATCCCTGAGCACTGCCGGGTGTAGCCCAAAAACAAAACAAAACAAAAATAAATAAATAAAAACCTCTTTGATATTAATGTCTATGTCATTCGTTTTGTTTTGTTTTGGTTTTTATTTGGCCACACCCAGTGACACTTAGGGGTTACTCCTGGTTATGCACTGAAAAATCACTCCCAGCTTGGGGGACCATATGGGGCACCAAGGGATCAAACTTCGGTCCATCCTAGGTTAGCTCGGGAAAGGCAGACACCTTACTGCTTCGTCATTGCTCTGGCCCCTGAAGTCTATTTCATTTGATACTATTATGGCCACCCTGACCTTCTGCAGAGTAGTTTGCTTGAAGAATTGTCTTCCAACCTTTGACTTTGAATCTGTATTTGCTCTGACTATCCAATGTATTTCTTGAAGGCAGCAGAATGTTGGGTTCAGTTTTCTGAATTGCTATGCCACTTTGTGCATTTAACTCATTGACAATGAGAGAGATTATTGTCTTGAAGTTTTATATCACCTTTCTGTAGGAGTTGGCATTTGTGGAGTTTGTCTTGCATAAAAGTAGTCCCTTGAGGAGTTCTTATAAAGATGGTTTTGAGTCTATGAAGTTCTTGAGTTGTTGTTTATCCATGAAACTGTGTTTTGCTCCTTTAAATCTAAATGAAGGTCTGGCTAGGTAAAGTATTCTCCGTGAAGCATTCATTCCATTAAAAGTTTATATCTATTCCTCCACTGTCTTCAAATTGGAGGATTTCACTTGGTAATTCTGCTGTAAATCTCTAATTGTTTTTTATGTTATTTAAACACTGGGGTTTGCAAAGTTGTTCATAATACAGTTGTTTTTGTCATTTATTGTTTCAGCACCATTTTCACCACCAGTATAACATTCCTCCAACAATTACCCAATTTTCCCATCCTGCTAAGTCTGCCTCCCTGGCAGGCACAAAAAAAATTTTATTTTATATTGCTTGTTAGAACTATATGGCTAATGGGATTATCAAAAGATACTTTAGTAAAAGAAAGTTTGTGAAAATTGCTACACAATGGGGTCATTAAGTACTTGTCTAAGGTTTACTAAGTTATTTGTTTCTAGTTGAGCATTCTGTGTTGTTTTTATTTATTCTGATTTAGATGACTAATATGCTACTTTCCCATTTAATTTGGTGTGTTAGTTTTGAGGAATTTGAAATTATTGCCCCAGAAACCCCAGGATCTATATACATGGGAGTATGAGATGACATGGCTGAGGCTTTGGGATGTGGGGGTCACTATGGAGGCTTTCTAAAGTAAGGTCGTGGAGGGAGGCTATCTGTCCCTACTCCAAGAAAATTCTAGAATTTTCAGTCACTAAAAATTATGTACCTGATAATTTAGTCAGCTCAATGTTTCTGAAGAGATTAGTCATAAAGCAGTAAAATTGGGCCTCTGGCGTGGCATCAACTGTGAACAGGTTGAGACTCAGGACCTCTCAAAGTCACTCCAGAATTTTCAGAAGACCAGTGTTCCTGTTCATTTTTTGTAACTTAGTTTGCATCTCTTAATATACTACTGACTTTGAGGCTGGAGATATAGCATGGAGGTAAGGTGTTTGCCTTTCATGCAGAAGGACGGCGGTTCGAATCCCAGCATCCCACATGGTCCCCCAAACCTGTCAGGAGCGATTTCTGAGTGTAGAGCCAGGAGTAACCCCTGAGCACTGTCGGGTGTGACCCCCATAAATAAGACAAAAACAAAAAATTAAAAAGAAAAGACTAGTGACTCTGGAACTGGGCTGATGAGTTAATATGATGTTGGCTGTGGAACATGGGTGTCAGTAAATCTGCTGTAAATATTAAAGATGCTCCTTTGTATATGTAATTTCTTTCTTTGGTCTTGCTGTTTTCAGTAGTTTACCTCTATGTTTTTTGTCATTCTTATAGGATGTGTCTTAGCGTATTTTTATTTGGTATCTATTAACTGGTATCCCTCTGGGCTTCTAGAATTGGGGTATGTGCTCTCCAAGTCTGGGAATGTCTCAGCAATTATGTCTTTGACTATTGCTTTGTCATAGGGGTTGTCTTCCTGGCTTCTGTCATACTGATAATTCGTACCTTGTTCCTCTTGATTTCATCTAAAAGTTTTCTTGTTAGATGCTCATTTATTTTGATGCTTTTATCTATCTTCTATTGTTGTCTGGGGGTTTCTGCATCTCATCTTGGAGTTCGCTTATTCTGTCCTCAGCCACCATTACTCTACTTGTGAAGCTTTCCAATGACATTTTTGTTTTCACCTACAAATTCTTTTGTAGTTGTCATTTCTGCTTGTTGTTTTCTCGGTTTTTTTTTCTCATTTCTGTTCTCATATTCTCTTGTGTTTTATTGGGATTCATTCCATTATTTCTTTGAGCTCATTAAATACCCATTTCCATGCTAAAGTTTTTTTCAGAGATATTATATAGTGGCTGTTACTGACTGAGCACTCAGGATTACAGTCTTCACCCACTACCTATTGTGGGGTTTTGTGCTGCTTTACCATGATTCCTTTTGTAGTCTTAGAATGTGTCATTTTCACTTCATTCTCAGTGCCTCCTTACTGTCATTCTGGGGGGAGCTCTATAAACAGATGGAGATTATCTTGCTACTGCTTCAGAACATGGCACTAACTTCTGACCTTTGGGTGGAGTCAGAGTCCACATCAAGACTGCTCTTTGTTAGACAGGTCCCTTTGCTCCACTCCCATTAGCATAGGAGAGTGTAGCCTCAGAACACACTTGGAAACCTACTTTGGGGACTAATTACATGTGGACAAAAACCCATACAAAGAATAATAGAAGGGCCAGAGAGATAGCACAGCAGTAGGGCATTTGCCTTGTGTGCAGCCGACCCGGGAGGAACCCAGTTGATTCTTGGCATCCCATTTTGTTCCCCAGCTTGCCAGGGGAGATTTCTGAGTGCAGAATCCAGGGGTAACCCCTGAGCACTGCTGGGTGTAGCCAAAAACCAATCAATCAATCAAGCAATAAAGTTTAAAAAAAATAATAATTGGAATAGAATCTGTGATCCTGGTCATTTCTGTGAATTTTTTTTACAGCTTTTAGAAATGAGGGCCAGAAAGAAAGCTCAATGAATCGAGCACATCCTTTGCCTACAAGAAGCCTGAGTTAATCCCTGATATTGCGTGGTTCCCTGAGCACCAACAGGAGCAATCCCTGAGAACAGAGTCAGAATATGAATAAATGAGTTGAATTTTTCAGGACATGTGTATTGAAAAACAGAGCTTCAAAGCTCTAGTCTGAATAAAAAAGCTGTCTCTCAACTCCTGGCCCACAACAATGATTTATTTAATATTTTTAGGTAGAAAAATAATTACACAAAATATCATTCCTATTTTGATGTTTCTCAATTTCCTACAAGTAACAATAAGCATGCTACTTTGGCAAATTCTGAAGTAATATGTGTTTTTTTAACCTCCACAGTATTAAAAAAAAGAGTACTTATGACATTTGACAAAATCAAATATTTGTCCCTAATTGGAAAAATAAAGAAAACCCAGCAAAATAGGAATACAAAGGTATTTCATTGACATCATATAAATAAATCAAAGCCAACAAAATATATAAACATCAGAATTGTTCCTAAAATGAATCACAAGAATCAAAGAGACTATCAATGATTTCAGTAGATGCTCTGTAGGACCAGGAGGCCAGAGATGTCCTCCTGGCACCAGTACCTAAGCACTTCCAGGAGCAAACCCTAAGTACAGAGCAGGGAGTTGCTCCCAACCACTGCTGGATGTAGCCCAAAAATTTAAAGAATGTTTTTATGATTTAAATAAATAAAATGAGGACGGAGCCGGAGAGATAGCATGGAGGTAGAGCATTTACCTTGCATGCAAAAGGTCAGTGGTTCGAATCATGGCATCCCATATGGTCCCCTGAGCCTGCCAGGAGCAATTTATGAGCATAGAGCCAGGAGTAACCCCTGAGCACTGCCAGGTGAACCCCCCCCCAAAAAAAAACAAAATAAATAAATAAATAAAATGAGAAAAAAGAATGATGCTATTATCTGTGTTGTTATTCAGTATGTTTCATCAGTTAGAAAAAGGAAATAGAGTCTCTCCTCTCTCCTTCCTTTCTCCCCCCTCTTTTTTCCCTCTCCCCTCTCCCTATCCCCTCTCTTCCTCTCCCTCCCTCTCTTCCTTCCTCTCTTTCCCCTCACCCTCTCCCCTATTTCTTCTCCCTCTCCCCTCTCTTCCC